>MPUH01000262.1:0-72249 GCA_001970955.1 Stentor coeruleus | reverse complement strand
GTAAAAACTCAGGCTCTGAGTCACTGTCAGAGTCTTCTAAATTACTTTTTAGTCCAGATAATGCCATTTTTATATAATTTTAAATAAGAATGAAAATTGTGGGAAAAAAATCGGAGAAGTTTGATAGGAATTTTTGTGTAGAATATAAAATTTTAGGCATATTTATCGCAGTACACTACAAACTATAGCTATTTAAACCAGCATAAAATTAAAATTTCAGCATTTTTGATATTTATCAAAATATATATTTCCTCATTCAATTATTATAAAAAATTACTCGAAATAATATTACTTCCATAAAAAATAATATAACTCTTATCATAAACACCTTAACTTTAATCATAATCCACCATCATCCACAATTATTTATCAAATTAAAAACTCTGAAAATCCATAACTTTCCAAAACCACAGGGCACATAATATTTTTATTAGTTTACATCAAGGAGCAAGAGCCACACGCCTGTGTCTTAGACGTCCTATCCAAAAACACATCATCTTTTTTCCACCCAAGACTCTTCTTAAAAGTTTCAAACAACGACGAATCACTCCTAAGTGCACTTAAAATCTTATACCTATGTCTCTGTTTAATAACCCCAATATCATAAATTAACTCTTTTTCAGTAATTGGCCATTTCGAATTCATCAATGCAAGTAAATGTTCTAAATCTTCATATCCAGCTTTTTCAAAACTATCATAATACGCTTGCATACCAAGTGAACTAAGCCAATGTTTTAAATCTGGTGCAGAAATCATCCCATAATTACTTGGTCCTTGTACAGTACAACATCCAATTGGTGTAGATTGATGATGTCTATGTCTTCTTCTTTGATATTTTAAAGGTTTTGTATCTTCATCTAAAGCAGCAAGTAATCTTTTTCTATATCCAGGCTTATCTATACCAATATCTTCAAGCATTTCTTCAGTAATCGGCATTGAGCTCATCATTTGAGAAATATTCTGTTCAATATCATCATATCCACTCATCATTAGTGGATCATATAAAAACTCTAATTTCACTGATTCTAACCATGACATAAGTGTTACCCCATTTCCCCCGAATGAAAAAGCATTTGATGCTCGTTCTAATTGAGACTTTTCTGCATCTGGTTCTAAAGATGTTGTGACCACAATACTCTGTTTCTCAAGAGTGTCAAAAAGCTTTGAAGACTTTGTGGAAACTGGGCTTAAATTTAACGTGACAAAACTTTCTAATGGTATTGATGGGATATCTTTAACTGTATCTAATGACGGGAGGAACAAAGGAGAGTTTTTAGTAAATCTTTCAGAATCTTCATTTTTAGCTCTAGTGTTCCCAGCGATTTGGTTTTTGATTTCATTATTGGCAAAATCTAAAGGCGACTTGCCCGAAAAATCTTTGCTATAAGGGTTAGCATTATAGTCTAAAAGTATTTTTACTAGCTTTTTATTAGCAGCCTCCACTGCATAATGCAAAGGAGTTTTACCTGTATATAAGCTAGATAGATTAGGATCTGCTTGATATTCAAGAAGTAATTTAGCAATTCTATCTTCTTCTCTGGCACAAGCTAGATGTAAACATGATTCGCCTTCTGTATAAAATTTACCTTTAGGTATAATGTTTGGGTCAGCTTTATTTAAAAGAAGCAATTTGACTAGCTTGTATTGCCCACTATCTATTGCTTGATATAAAACTGTATGATTGTTGGAGTCTATATCATTTGGATTAGCTTTATATTCAAGAAGAAGCTTTGTTGCTTCTAAATGCCCACACATCACTGTTTGATAAAGAGCAGTCCAGCCTAGTTTTGAGTTTGTTTGGGTTATTAGTTCAGGTGCTATTTGTAATAATGAGTTTAATTCCTTGATGTCATTTTTTAGACATGCTTCGTTCATGAGTTCAATCAAATGTGATACTTCCATAGTTTAAATTATTAATTTGCATATAGAGAAACGATTTTTGCTTGAAAATATAGGGAATTTTGAAGGGAAAATTAATAGAGGGTTTGGCTTTAAATTTGGATGTGTGGAAAGATTAGGAAATTTTTATTGGAGAAATAAAAGATTTTAAGGCTTTGATAGAGAGTTGTAGTGTAATTAGATTGCTTGGTGGATGATAGGGTTGTGTAGTTAGGCTATTGTGAGATTGGTTTTTTTTTGTTGTTCACTGGTATGGTTTTTGAATGAAGTTGAAGGGATTTTAGCACTGGTTAAGAGAGAGAATGTGATAAAATATGGGATGATTGATTTTTAAAAGATGTAGGTAAATATTGATTAAAATATGAGGATTTTTTTTGAAGTTGTAGAGGGTATTTGTAAAAGTGAATTTTGTGTTTTTTTTTTTCATTGGGTTTGCACCTTATTGTTGAATTGGCTATAGGGCAAGTTATTGAAATATGCTTTGGATATAGATTAGTTTTTGTATGATTTAAATTAGTAGACTTAATTGAATTTATTGTTCTTCAAATGATGATATAAAGCTATCTATAAACTTTGAAATATCTATACTAAATACCATCTCCTTATCACAGAGTTATAAAAATGCAATTATATATTTTATATAAATATATCAAGCATCTAATAATCAAACTTTTATTATTTCTTATTATAACTGCATATCTTTTTTCTCTATTTCTTTAAGATTATTTGTATATACTACTCAAAAATTATATCCTTTATTAAAATATTAATTCCCATCCTCTCTGATAAAAAATCCTTTTAGTAGTATCTACCCAAAAATATTTTTTTCCCTATAATATTATTCTCCTCTCAAAAACCACACTATTTTATACTTAAATCCACAACTCATCTCTAAATCAGCCAAATTCTATCAATCCCTATATTATAAACACCAAAAAAAAGGCATAAATTTATTCATCTTCACTTTCACGATTTACATAAAAACCCTATAAAAATTAATATTTATTTTCCTAAACACCCTTATCCAAGGATTTACCAATCTCAATCCCTAAAATTTCTCATATAAATGCTTATCCTATATATTATATTAAATCCTATTCACTCTTCTTCAAAAATAAACATCATTCCCTAACAACCTCCCCATAAAAAGCTCTATCCTCACTAAAGCGACCTTCTAAATTTTCCTTTAAATCATTCTGACAACAAAAAAATACCCCATTTAAACATACTATTTTCTTACAAAATGACTTATTAATTAACTTCACTGATAGAAATGTCAGTACCTTAAAATATTATAAATGAAAGGACTGTACATCCAAAATCCAGATCTTGCAGGGGTCGAAACCGACCAAAATTTCAATTTCAAATGCAAATATTGCTTAAGAAACCTTTCCTCAAGGCAAAACCTAAAAGAGCACATGTATATTCATTCAGGTGAAAAGCCTTATATATGCACAGAACCTAATTGTGGGGAAAAGTTTAGACAAGGAAGTTTATTATCAATCCATAAAAAAGTTCATTTAGAAATTACTAAAGGTATTATTAATTCGCAGAAAAAAACTGAGAGACGATGTCAATACCCAAAACTTACAAAACTTATTCAAATTACTAATAACAATGTAGATTGCATTTTGGAAGATGAAGAAAAGAATGAATGGATTAAGAAAATCTGTTAAGAAGACTTTGGGTTTATTCTTAGATAAGATATAATAAATTATTATGATTTTGGGATTTTTTGAATATTTTTTCATGGTAATAGGTTTAAAATTTTATGTTGATTTGGAATATTTGGGAGAAAATTTGTCAGTTTTATTTAAATTTTAGGGTTTTGAGGAAGATTTTGTATGTTTGGGGAATAAGTAGAGGTTTATAAGTTGTAAATAGATTTTATTTTTTTCCTAGGGAATTCCTAAATAGCTTATGTAGGTTTATATGAAATTAACTGTTGATGGATTAAGGAAAAGTTTTAGGTAAAGTATTGGAAGATTTATTGAGTAGAATTTGGAAATTTATATATGGGTATACAATTTTTTAAGGTTTGAATGAAGTATTTTAAAATAGAAGATTCTATAACTTTTGACTGGAAAATAATTATGATTTGTAAATAAAGTTAAGAAGATAATTTAGTGAAGCAAGATTAGGTGAAGATTTAGTTTGGAATTGGATTTAAGGCTTGATATAAAATATTTCAGTGATTCAGCCATGACTAATTATAAATATTATGTTGCTTATCTATTGTAAATAGTTATATATAATAGATATGAAGTTTAATTTGGTCAAGTGCCNACTTATAAAATACTTAAGTTTAATTTGGTCAAGTGCCAGCATTATTAAATCCTTACGAAACACAGTAAAAAAAACATCAAAAAATCATTCTACTCCAAAACTTCCCTCTACCAAGCATCAAAACCCCTAAAACCCTACTGCCCATCCTCAAAGCAATCTCTTCTTAAAAAACCAATCTCCTTATATCCCTACTCCCTCAATCATCATTACTAATATATCAATTCTCTAATTAATATCCTCTATTACTTATCAATCTTAATCACTTTCCATCTTCGAATCATCCATTCCCCAATTCATATAATTATTACTTCCCGCAGCTTTATATTCTTCAATCAACTGTTCAACAACTTCAACTGATCCATCAAACTCATCTAAATTTTCAGCAAAAAGTTTTTCCTTTTTATAATTATCCAAGAAAGCATTTCTTGATCTAAGTTTCTTATAATGCGTGTATATTTTTTCAAACAACTTATGAATACATGTATGATTTGCAAGCATAAGCCCCGACACTTTATGTGAAGTTTCAATATAAGGAGATTTTCTTGATAAAGCAACTTGTATTGAAGCTGGTCCCCAAGATATAAAATTAGCTAATTTCCTTTCTCTAATTCTCTGTAAAGATTTATGAACCTGTGTAGGGTCAACTTCTCCTTGTATAATATTAAGAATACTCATATAAACTCCATCTTTTGGATTAGTTGAGACCATAATATTTTTTGTTTGTAAAAGTCTTCTCATAACATCAAGTACTGTAGTTTTTCTTATTGAACTTACATGTCTATCTAAAGTTAAAGGGGTATATCCAGTCATGAGAAAATGACATCTTGGTGTTGGTATTAAAGATGCAACAAGTCCAACTAAATCATTATTCATATACCCAGGATATCTTAAAGTTGTAGTTGATGCAGCCATAACTGTAGATACTAAAGAGTTTGTTTGACTAAAACTTGGGTTTGGGATTTTAAGCCTATCAACAGCTATATGATTTAAAGCTGCATTATCTAATACAACTACACAATCTGCATTTAATGTTAAACGTTTCAAAGTCAATAAACTGTTATATGGCTGGACAACCACATCTGTTTGTTGCTGATTTGGGAACACTGAATAAGTTTGAATAAGTTTTTTTGGAAACCTTTCATTTAATTTTTCTAACAAATATGAACCCATACCAGAACCTGTACCTCCAGCTATAGAATGTAAAAGGACAAATCCTTCTAATGAGTCACTACCATCAGCTTCTCTTTCAATCATATCAAGAATTTCTTCTTGGACTTTTTCTGCTTGGCCATATCCTGAAGCCCAATTGTTTCCCGCGCCACCACCTTCTTTACTTATAAAAATATTCTCAGGATTGTATAAAGATGAGTAATGTGAGGTTTGGATTGTATGGATAACCCTTGGCTCTAAGTCAATCAACAAGGCTCGTGGGATATAATGTTCATCATCAGCTTGATAAAAAAACACATCTTTTCTATCATCACTAGAAGTAGCATAATCTTCTAAAAGCCCTTCATGATTGATTCCATGTTCTTGACAAAGTTGCTTCCAAAATTCCATACCGATTTGATTACCACATTGGCCTACTTGTAAAGTTATAATTTCTCTAGGCATTATTATTATAAATTAAAATCAGATTTCTATTAAGTGCTTTTATGGACTAGTTTGCTTTTTCTTTGACTACGATTACGCATTGATGGACTTACTAGTAAAGGTAAAGTTTCTTTAGTTTCTAAAGTCCCTTCATCTATTGAATTTAGTCTACTTATACGTGTTGGACGACTTTCAGTTGACTTATCAAAACTTTTATCGAAACTTTTTTCAGTTATTTTATCTGAGGATTTGTCTTGTTGGATTTCTTCGTATTTTAAATTAAAGGATTTCGAGTTGGCGTCCCAGCATTTTCTTAGCATTTGGGCTTTTATTCTTAGTAGTTCGTGGCGTTCGAATTTTTTGTTACGGAAAATCAGTGAAGATGGATTGTAGACAATTGATGTTCTAAATCCAGAAAGTATAGAATTAGATGTCCCACAACTTAAACAATTTTTTTTAAAAGTGAAATTCGCTGATGGTAAAGTTGTTGCATCATTAGCTTTAGGTGTATGAAGAGCTAATTCACTTTGTAGTTCTTTTTCCATATTTAATGCCATATTATGCCTATCTTCTTCATCTTGTCTTTGTAAAGCTTGTTCAATATTATTATATTCAAAAAGACAAACAACCATTTGCGATAAACTGTTTATAAGGTTCTGACAACCACCAATATCTTTTTTCAATATTTCATTATCTTTTCTACAATCATTGATTTCTAATAAAAGATCTGATTTTAAAAGCTTAAGCCTACCTGCAAGATTTTCAAGTTCACTAACAAAATGACTTTGCATGCTACCAGATTCTGAATTAAAAGATTTGAGATAGTTTTTAAACCCTTCAAGTTTAACTTTGATTTCAGATTTTAATCTACCAATTTCAGGGTCTAATTGTGCTGTTAAAGCTGTTTGGACGATTTTTTCAACTTCTTGTTTAGATAAACCTGGAGGGGCTTCTGTGTGTACTTCAGGTTCATCGTGGCTCATAAAAGTGTTTTTCTTTTTGATGTTGATTTTTTCTCGTATTTCTGCGAAATTAGGTCCTTTTGCAACACTTTTAATTTCTTTGGTTTGGAATTCGACTTTACGTTCTTCGACATGCCTCATGTCGTTGAGGATTTGGTCTGCACGTTTTGTTCGAGAAACCACTTCACGACCTTCAAGGACTTTTAGGTTTAGATCTTTAAGAGCTATGTTTTCGTAGTCAGCTAGTTTTTTTTTGGTACCTTGGTCGATTATTGCATACAGGTAGTCAGAAATCAATATCACAGTTTGTAGAGGAATATACTTGTCTATAAATTGGTCTCTTTTTGAAAGTTCATCTTTGTATTTTTGAATTTCTTCAAGTAATTCCAAAAACCTATTCTGAACTTTCATTGACTCCACCTCAAATGTATCAATATTCAACTTCAAAGATCTCACTTCCTTTATCATAGACAGCGACTCAACCACATCTTTTCTCACAACATCAATTTCTCTTTTATAATTACCCATTTCAATGCTATTAGCAATAGCTTTAGCAGTGGCAATATTAGCTTGTTCTTCAGTTTTCATTGCAACTTCCTGATAAACCCTATTCATTTCTCTAAAATTTTCACTAAGTTTATCTATTTCACCCAATACATGAACTCTATTAGCTTCAATATTTTGATTAGTTTTTATGATTTCGCTTTCTCTTTCATGGTCTCTTGTGTCTAACAAATCAAGTCTTTCATTGAATTTTTGTATCTCAACGTTGAATGAATTAACAGATTCGTTTATCAATACAAAATTTTGATCTAATCGAACTGTATCTTTTTTACGATTGCCTTCTATTTCTGCACATCGTTTATAGATGTTTTCAATAATTGTCTCAGCATTTTGATCACCTAATACAGCAGTTTCCATACTTTTTAAACGATTCTCAAGAGCTTTGCAGTAAACTTTTAGTCCTTGGAATGCTTCTCTATCTTCTCTAGCTTTTTTTACTACAGGTTCTAATTGATTGTGAATGAGTTCTCGCATTCTGGTTTCGAGGTCAAACCATTCTAGTTCTCTTGAAGTTTTGTCTCTATTGTCCATGATTAATTTTTTATATTTTTTTTAAGGTGGAGGTTTAGATTCTGATTGGCTAAGTTTAGAAGGTTTTATGATTTGTTGAGGTATTTTTGGATTTAGGTGTTAAGATTGGAATGAATTTTATTTTTTGGAGATGGTTTAGGTTTGTAGATTTGTTTGTTTTAAAGTTTGAAAAACTATTATCCACATTGATGATTCTTTAAATAAAAATCGTATTTGCGATTTTCCTAATTTCAAACTTTCAAAATATAATTTACATTATTTACATTTTACTCATCTATTTCACTAATCAAATGATGACATTTACAGCAAGCAGTCTTCCTATCTTTACAGCATTTCGAAGCATAAGGCAATAAGCAGCATCCAAATACTCCTCCAAGGAGAAAAATAGCTACTGAGCTATATAAAGTTTGTGAATTGCTTATATAAACCGTATAAGTACGATTTTCAGCTTGACAATAAGGACACCAAATCAATTTAGGAATTTCTGTTTGTGTAACTAATTCATAAGGGTCTTCACTATAAAAATTATTTTCATGTGTATGAAAATCTTCTTTTGATTCAATTTTAGTATTATTTATAAGATCTTTAAGTCTTATAGGGGAAATTGAACTTTTACAATCTGATGATGCGCTCCATGATGTACTTGTTTGTGGTAAGGATCGGACACTTGAATATGAAGTTTTGCGTGAGTGCTCGTTAGACATTTATTTAAAGGAGAATATGAAGAAGGGAATAATATGATTATTTAATTTGTTTGAAAATATTGAATTTTGTTATTGAGTTTTTAGAGATAAGGCTTTTTTAATGAAAAGAAGGGAGATTTGGGAGGAATTATTGCTTGGAAGTGGTTTGAAGAAGATGAGTTTTTGGAGATGTGTTAAAAGAAGTATTGGAAAATAAAGATAGAGATGGTTTTTTGGAAGAAATTGATTAGGTTGTTTTTATGAAGTTTTTTATAAGGGAAGATTGCGGTTGTATTTAGTTTATATTTTTGATATGTCTTATTTTTAAGGTGTGTTGAGAATTTTTTTTAGAGGAGAAGTTAGAAATATTTAGAAGTAAAAATGATATTAGTGTAAAGTCGTGACAAGTAGGGATAATTTTATTAGATATGATTTTAGAATTTATTTGAATGAAGGAATTTCGAGTTAAGGGTATGCAAATGGAATATTTGAATAATTTGAAAAAGGAACGAAATTGTAAATATGCTATTTATTAATGATATAAGAAGATCATAAACTATAATTACAGGAATAAGAAGACAAAATAAATAAGAAATAAAAGGATTAAGTAAAATCAGCATAAACTACGAATTAAATCAAATTATATTGAAATTTATATTAAAGAAAATCGATATTTCAATAGTGATATTTAAATATTAACGGCATGTCAGAATCAAGACTAAGATTTTTATCGCAGTTTAGAAGCTCGATTTTTCCACAATCCTCAGATGATAGTAACACAGCTTGCAATCAGAATAAGAAAAATTTAAGAGGTTCCGACAACACAAGCTATGAATGCAGATTCCCCAGGTCACAGACTCCAACAAGTTCATATTTTAAACCACAAGACCATTCATTAGCAGGTTTTACTTGTCATACCCCAAGAGTTTTATCGAACCCAAACCAAAAATCTTCATCAACCCTTTTGAAAAAATCTCAACGTCTCTATACATTTGATAAAATCGCCACCCAACACTTAGATGAAACCTTACATTCAGTCTCAAATAAAAACTTATTACCATGGCCATTTTCACAAACAACCCCAAGAATTACCCCATTTACTAAACTAAAACCTTCAAAGGCTGAAGATCCATTCATAGAATCTATAAGTATATCAGGACTTAAACCTTCAGATAATAACTCAACAATTAAAAACCTCTGTAAAGGTCTACATATAATCCAAATCAATACATCAATAGACAACCTAACAGGTAACTGTCTAGGAAATGCAACTTTACAAATCAGAGCTGATGCTAATAAAAAAGACTTAGAAAAACTTAAAATTAGCATATTCAATAAAGGTTATCAAATATCTGCAGTAGCTTCAGTTCGTGGGAAAAAAAATCAACTTTGCAATTTGGGGACTAATTTCCTCAATCATTTATCAGAAAATAAAGAAAACCCTTTATCATCTTGTAGGATGTCTAGTAGGGAACGTAAAAGAGCTGTTTTAGCAACAAGTGATGACCTTTTTGGGAATTCCCCTGGGACTGGAAGAGATTGTAAAATAAGTTCAGGGTATAGTTTTAAAGAAATAAAAGCTGACAGAGAAAATCTTAGAATCTGGGAAAATACTAGGAATTGTCAAGATAGAAGACCAGCTAGGTTTTGTATTAACAACACAGGTTCTACAAGACCAACTTTGCCTTCTAGATGTAAAGATTTATTTTAATATAGGGTGTAATAATCATTTTCTTATAAAAGAAATATTAATTGGAGTATTTTGGTTAAATTCTTAAAAGATAGTTTGTAATTATTTAGACTAAATGAGGATTGCGAAATTTTTGAAGAAAAAAAGACAATAAATAATATTTTTATAGGATGGAAAATTGATAAAGCTATAGAGTTTATGAAGAAAAATATATTGGAAGGTCTTTTAAAGAAGTTTTAGGTTTGTAAAATAGAAATTTTGTCTTAAGAATAAAAATTTATAGTTGCGGTTATATTTTTTTATATACCTTGTATGAAAAAATACATATCATATATTTCTTATGCGCTGTGTATTATTTTTCAAGACTAAAAAAGTGCAAATTTACTTTTTTTTTCCCCTTTTTTATAATTTTTAAAAAAAAGTTTATTAAACCATAGTAATAAGCTTAATAACAACTATTTTGAATATCATAATCATCCTCTCAACACAAAATACTTATACACTATAGCAAACACCAATTTCTAATATTTCCTTTTCTAAAAATTTATATGATTATATAAGAAAAAAAAAAGTCTATTAGCTTATATAAACTTCACACAAGCTATTTTATACATTTCTTAATATACTTAAAGTCTAAAAACTTTCGAGAATATTTTCACCATATTTGTTTGATGTATCACTGACATTTTTCCAGTAGTTATAAATGCTATTGGTATTACTGATGAGTCTACAGGGAGCTTACAGCTATTTCAATTGGGGACCCTGCCCTAATCCAACACTTCAACCCAATTTCAACATTGTCAATTACTTAGGACTATGGTACGATATGGCTCATGTCAAGGATTTCATTTGGGAAATTGGTGGGGAATGTGATGTAGCCCAATATTCAACTTCTACCACCCCTGGTACTATTGTTGTTTACAACTCAGAATATAAAAACAATAACTGGTCAAGTTTCAAAGGATCAGCTACATGTGAATCTAGTGATCCTGCTCATTGTTCAGTAACTTTTTTCAAAGAGGCAACTCCTGGAGATTATCGTATTGTTGAAACTGATTATACAAATTATTCAGTAGTGTTCAGTTGTATGGGAAATGGTTTAGGACATGATATGTGGGCTTGGATTCTTGCTAGAAGTCAAAGTTTTAATTATACTTCACTTATCCCTACATTGTTGAGTTTTGGTTTCCCTCAGAGTGAATTCGCTTTTACTGTGCAGACTGGATGCCCTGCTCCACCAACTCCTCCAGGTTATGATGAAGTTATAATCTATGAATAAATGATTAGTATTAGTATTTGTTATGAATATGAATAGATGGATAAGGGCTGATTAAGGGAAGTTGGGTTTTAATTGATGTAGTGTTTTGAGAGGTTTTGAAGTAAAGTTTGTATGATTCTGGTGATAATTTTTATCCTGTTTTGCTCTTTTTATGTTTTTAGGGTATAAAATTAAACATTATATAGGAAAAAATCAATATTTACAGTATAAAATCCAACTAGTTAACCTAAAAATAATAAAAAAATTCAAAAGAAGTTACCTACATTTCTATCAACTATATCAAAACCCTCATAAAAGTATAAGTAATAATAAATTAGTGAACAATATTCCAAAGCTCTTCAAATGTGTCAGGGTGAAGTTTTTCTATATAAATGCAAAGATTCTCATCTACAATTTCACAGGACTTTGGCTCTTTCTCCTTAGCAATCTGTATGATTTTTTTTATTACTACAGCCGGAGCATTCATTATAGCTTTTTTCAATTCAACCTGCTGTCCATATGGAATCTGACTCGTCGTTGTAGGTATTTTCGGTTTTTTCGGTGGCTCATCAAGCTCATCAAACTCATCAAACTCATCAATCTCATCAATCTCATCAACCTCATTAAAATCACACAACTTTTCAGTATCTTCAGAACTAGATGACTGACTTTTAGCACAATCCAAAACCTCAGGCTCTGGGTCAGCGACTTTTTTCTCTTCACATTTAATCTCAGATTCATTATTACAAGGATTTTTAACAGTTCTTTTAAAAAATTGATCAATCGTTGGCAGTTCATCTTTTTTCATATGAGCTTTAGTTTTTCTTACAATATTTTTACTTGAAGCTTTTGGTTTTTCTTTTAAAGGCTCTTCAATTTTGCCAATGCTTCCTTTTAACTTTGAACGTTTTGCTGGTAACACAATATTTTGACTAGTTTTTTTCCCATTTTGTTGATAACATTTTATATTATTTTCATAGCAGTACTCTTTACATTTTTCTTCCATAGTATTAGCTCTTATGACGATTTCCTAGATAAAAATTACTGAGCCTTTCTGGTTAAAAGTTCGACAATTATCCCATATGAGTTTTATATCTTCAAGTATACCTTCAATGCTTGTATATTTAGATTGTTTTATTTTGTTTTTTATAGTTTTCATATCCATAGGATTCTTTATAATTTCTCTGTATAATGGGATCCCTAGTTTTTCAGGATTTACAGGATAGAGAAAATCAATGCATTCATCTTGTTCAATAAGATATTCAATAAGCCTTTCAGCTGACTCGAGTTTTGGATTTTTATCATTATGTTGTCCTTTCTTTATAAGCATTATAAGAGCCCCCCTTTTGTTAGAAAATAAATTGTATTTTAGATTTAGATTGAATATGGGAAATAGATTTTTGGATTGAAAAATTAGATAGAAAATATTAAGATTATGGGCTAATATTTATATTTTTTTTTTTTTAGAGATGCAGGATAGTTTTTTTATGGATTTTTGGATTTATATAAGATGTTGGAATTGTATAGGGAGGATGCAAATTTCGAATTTCAAAAGGAAAATTTAGTAATTTTATGTTTTTATATATTTAAAGTTTGATTTCCATTTATGTATTAATATTTGGAAAGTTGTGATTTTTATGATGATGATTTTATAGGTGAATTAAAATTTAATTGCTATGTGGGAAAATGCTGTAAGTGGTTTTGAATAAGAATATATATTTTGGATTTTAGGAATAATCAAAGTATTTCAAGTGTTGAAAGATAAAAATTTGAATATATTTTTTGACTGGATTGCATTTTGGGTGATAAAATTATTATACAAGCTATAAATTACAAATCTACAGAGAAAATATAATTTGATTGATTATTTATGAATAAGATTTTATCGTGAATCTAAAGGAGATATAAATAAATGCATATTTGGAATTATGTAGTATCAAAGTACTTCTTATAGCAAAAAGAACTTATAAAAGTATCAGATAAATAATTAAAACCTATAAAAACAATTATTAGTAATCTTATTCAATAGTTATAATAAATATAAAATATAAATTTATGGTTGACTATATTTTTACCTATTACCCTATCGATAGATTTTTCATTGCTATTATTTGTATACTTATTTGCTTCTATTTGATAATGTGTATAGGTACAATACTTAGATTCAAGTACAAAATAATATCATTATATAAATACCAAGTAGTGTATCTACTATTTTTTTTATTCAGTGGATCGTTTTGTAAAACATATTTAGCTAGAATAATTTTCCTTTCATCAGGGAAATTTATTAAAGAATTATCAGCGAGGCACTTTAATTTAAACATCGGCACCTATACTTTTTCAAGTGTCTGGCTTATAGTATTGTACATTTTGATCGACCTTTGCTTTTATTTCAACCCAAAAATAGATCAAAATTATAAAACTCAATGCTTGAAAATCATAAAAATCTTCTTTACTAGTATTTGGGGAATGAATATATTAGCATTAATTGTGCTGTTTGCTTTAAATGATAAGCCTCAAGCTTCAAATGTAATTATGTACTATTTTTTAGGATCTGCTTGCCTTATTTTAGTACTTTGCTTTTTGTATTCCCTTTTCCTTATCAAAAAAATATCTAAAGTGCTTTCCGAATCAGTATACAAAAAAATCAAAAATAATCTCATGTTTTTCAATGCCCTTCTTTTATGTGTATTTGCTTCGAATTATGGGATCGGACAAGGTTTTTCAATGAGTGACGATCATTATTTAAAGTATTATTTAGATAGATGCTGTTTATTTTTTCTATACTTCTTTTGTGGCGATATTATACCAGGAACATTAGTCTTAAGGTACATGTATGCTTTGAAAAATATCTCAAGTGATTCTTTTTTTGATATGGCTCAAGATATATTAAATAAGGAAAACACTGAAGAATTATATATATTTTAAACTTTAAATTCTTGAGCTTTCTCTAATAGTAACAAATTTTAGAAAAAAATTATCTTATATTTTTCAGTCTAAAATTTGCTTATAAATAATTTTATAGTTCTTTTAAGTTATCATACAATACTTATTAATATTAATCTTTTTTTAAGCCTAATCATTTAGTAAAAATTATATATATTTTTATCAATTCATTGACCTAGGGTATCAATAACAACATTTTTTTTTCTCAATTAATAGCCTTATTCAATCATCTAATCATTAACTATAATTAATTACCACATATAAAAAATCATTAAACAACAATTTTCAAGCAAACTAACCTAATCACAAAACCCCAGATATAAAAATCTTTTTATCTAAAATTTTTTTTGAATTAGTAACATAAATGGGTTCTTGTTGTGCATCAGTAAAAATAAATCCACAAATTCGAAAAGATTTTCAGGTCAACACAAGCAAACAAGAATTAGAAATCACAGGAATAAAAAGCCAAAAGCCTGAGGAAATTGAAACCATACCTTTAACTCGAATAATCATCCGAGGTGTAGTCCCAGAATCAAAAGAGGTTTCAGCTCAAGAAAAAACTTTATTTCTCTCTGGAACCGATAACCCTAACTATTTCGTTCCTTATGGCATAACTTTTTCTTGTAAGAAAGGAATAAAATCAACTCCAACAAACCAAGATGACTTCTCCATCATACAAGAAAACGGTATACTTATAATATCAGTCTTTGATGGTCATGGGATTTATGGAAACGATGCTTCTCATTATCTTCATATTATCCTACCACATATGATTTTATCTCATCCTAAATTCCCAGAAGATATTGACTTAATTCTTAAAGAAACATATTTTAAATGCAATATTTTCTTGAATAAGTATTTAGAAAATTTAGGTAAAAGTACTGAGTTATCAGGTTCTACATGTACTCTTATAATACTTATAAACAATATCCTTTATACAAGTAATATTGGAGATTCAAAAGCTATACTAATTAAAGAATCTAATAATATAAAACTTACAATAGACCATAAACCTTCTGATTCTATAGAATTAGAAAGGATTATTAAAAGTGGAGGCCTTGTTAGAACATCATCAACAGAAGTTTGTTCTAGAATTTTCGCTAAAGGGAAAAACCTTCCTGGGATTTGTGTTAGTAGAGCTTTTGGGGATAGTCTTGCTCAAACTATTGGTGTTGTTGCTGAACCTGATATAAATAAAAGGGAAATTAGAAATGATGATGTGTTTATTGTTGTTGGAAGTGATGGGGTTTGGGAGTTTCTTAGTGATTTGCAAGTTTGTGATCTTGTAAAAAATTCTGATAATCCTGCGAAGGCTGTAGCGGATTTTTCTTGGACAAAATGGAGAGAAAATGAAAATGATGCAGTGGATGACATAACAGTTTTAGTTCTTAATGTCAGAGAATATTATAAACAAATATTAATAAATACTAAAAGCTAAGATTTAGTCTGATCTACCACATATATAATATCAGGGTCGCTAGGGTCAACAAAAGCATTATCTGCTGCAGGTAAAGAAGGCATTGTATTATTTCTTATCTGCGTACTTGGTTGAGTCCTTCTAATCTGATTAAGGAAATTCGTAAGACTTGAAATAATAGGTGTAGGGTCTTGCATCATCTCAATCTTAAAAACCCCAGGAGCAGGCATATAATTCCCATAAGGGGTAATACTCCCTTCATAAATAGCCAAAGAAGGGTTAACTCTTGTTAACCTTTCATTTGATATCAAGTTCAAATGCAAAGCAAAGTTATACTGTCTTCTAGTAAAATCTGAGCTTACAAAAACAAGTCTTGCATTAGTTAGGAACAAATTCCCAGGAAGACGCATTCCGAAATTATTAGTCAAACGAAGACTTCCAAAAATCCCTGGGTAAATAATCGTAATAACTTCACCTGGAAATAACTGTGGATAGCCTCTATTATCTAACAAAGGGTTCAAGGCCATTTATTATAAATATATCTAAAATCCTAACTAGGGTTGATAGTTTTTTTAGACCTTTTCGCTGGTGTCGAGATATCAAATTCCTCACTATCATTTCTTGGAGGTTTAGCTTGAGGTTTTTTTCCTCCTGAAGGGGTGCTTTGGAGGTTATTCATAGCGCCGATTGTCTGACGTTGAGATGGGGTAAAAGATTTAGCCATTGCCGCTTTACCTGTTGGGATAGTTGTTTGAGGGTTTCTTATTGGAGCAGATGATGTTGGCCCTGTCTTTTTACCTTGATTTGCTTTGAGTTCTTTGATTTTTTCTTCAAGGTTTTTTTTTTCATTTTCCTTTTTGATTACGTGTTTTTGCAAATTTAGAAGGATGAAAAGCTCTTTACGAAGTTTTGAATATAAGTCAACTACTTCAGCGGTTGGCATTGGGCGATCTGGAATTCCTAAGTCTTTTAGTAATGATTCGATTTTTTTCTGTTGACGCTGTGGAAGAGATGGTTGATTTAGTTGGGCACTTCTTAAAGATGGACCTTTTGGGAGCTCTTTTTTGTTTTGAATCCACTCGGTAAACTCGATTTCTTCTGAATTGTTGGACATGAGTTTTTCAAAAACTTTCATTTCTTTTTCTTCTTTTTTGATACGGATTTCTAACTTTCGAGCTTCTTCGCAGAGGGCTTTTTCTTCTTCGTCCTGCTCTTTTGTTCTTAAGAAATATTTTTCTAGTAAAGCTTTGCGCTTTTTTTCGTAGTTTCCATTGTATGGTAGGTTTAGTATTGGATGCGAACTCACTCCTCTAAGCTGAAGAATTTCTCTACTAAGCGAATAGTATCTGTCCTTTAAATCCTCAACCGATCTTGGAGGGTAACTCATATTATATCTATCCTGAATGACAATAAATCTTAAATCATACATTCTGCAAAGCCCCCAAAAATAATCAGTTTCCTCTCTACTCCAAACAGGATTTTGTTTAATATTACTATATTCTTCATCTGTATATTCAACAAGTTCTATAGCTTTATTAAATTTTACAAAAGGATATTCTTCATTGTCCGAAACTTTTTTCCAATGTCTTAATCTTAAACTATCATTACGAGCAGGGTGTTCAAACTCATACCAAACCCATTTTTCAGTAGCTTTAGACTCTTGTCTTTTTTCCTTAAGCCCTTTGAGCATTTGTTTGGAAAAAGAAGGTTTGATTGGAGGAATGCCACCAGTAAGATTTATAATCTCTCTGTTCATAACTTCGTTTCGGTTTTTGTTTTCATTACGGGAAATGTTTAGGATGTCCTTCACATCGTCCATTTTTTATTATAAAATTTGTTTATTGTATATTAAATATAAAGAGTTTGGGATATACAATTAAAGAAATTAGGAAAATTTTTATGATTAGGTTTTTGATGATGATTTTGTGAAATATTTTAAATTAAAGGTTTTTTGGGATATAAGGAGATGATTTTTGAGTGTTATTTTAAGAATATTTTTTATGATATTTTGGATGATTTGTTGGGGATATGATTGTAGGGGGTTTTGAGAAAGTTGTATATTATTTTGTGAGAATATTTGTATGGGTTAATTAAGTTTTTCTTTCAAGATTGATGAGGGTATTAAATTTTATATGGGTATGATTTTTAAAATATTGGATTTTTGGAGTGAGAGATATGTGGTAATTTTAGTTAGGAGGTTTTTAGTAGTTTAATTTAGGGAATATTTTTGTAGAACTTTTTTATCTTGAAATTTCTATTAAAATTATGAATCGGGGTTATATGGTATTTGGTATAAAAAATATTTGATAATGCTTAAAACGTAAAAGTGCCAAAACTAAATTATATTATTTATGATGAAGTACTTATATAAAAAAATATAGTTTTATAAACTAGTTTATGTGTTTTTGATTAAAAATTCGAAAATATTTAAAAAGGCCCATGCTTTATATCATTGAAACTATTATATTAAAGATCTCTTATATTAAAGATCTCTTATCATAAAGGAAAAATAAAATCATAATTTCTGATTAAATTTATTATGCAAGTCATCTCAAAGGATAAAGGTAATTTCTTTTAAAAACTATAGTTTATATAGTAAAACTGAAAAATAAAAAAACATTCTAATCTACAATCACACCTAAATTTATGTTAAAATTATTCTTATCTACTTAAACCCAAAAAATACTTAGCATTATATATAATCTTCACAAACAAATCTTATCAAAGCCATTCCTACTTTAAACTTTTTCTAACTCAAAAGAATAAAAAATATTGTAGAATAATTCTTTCAACTAACTTAAACTCCAGCATTTTTTATCCAAAATAATTCAACCTATATTCTAATTATTATACCATTTTATAAACTTATAAAATGGGAATTTGCACAGTTAACAAAGTCTATCGAATCTCATCAAGTACGCATACAATTGACCCTCTACTTCATTTCAGACTTGAGATGTTAGATTATGTTAAAACAATCCATCAACTGAACGTCAAATGCATTCAAGGCATAGAAACCTGTATACTGAACCATCAAGAAGATAAAGCCATTATAATAAAAGCCAAGCAAATTTTTCTTAAGAAGACTTCTACCTTTCTTCAAGATTCTATCAAAAAAATAGATAATGCTATGGAGTCTAATAAAAATTCAGATAATAAACTCCGGTTGATAGAAGAAATTAAAAGAGATTGGCTAAACATCAATAAGGATCTATTTAAGGATGATACTGATGAAATTATTCAATTAAGTACAGAAGATGATTATATAGTAAACCTGGAAAAAATGCTCCAGACTAGAAATTCTGAAAAACGTTGTGAGATTGTCAAAGAGCTTCAGGGACAAATACATAGAATAAAAAAACTTAACGAAGACAGCTCAAATGAACGAAGATCTTATTCACGACATAACAAATAACCCAAAATAAAAACTCTTATAAAATCCAATCCATATAATAATTATTTTGCTTTTTCTTCTAAATATCTTATTTAACTAATAAAAAGTCTTTGACCAAGCATGACTAAAGTTTGACCGATAATCAGTTCAAACATTGCCCCAGAAACACAAGCTTCAACCCAAGCCTCAGTAAAAACTAATAAAACTCCTCCAGTAACACTTAAGATTTGCATAGTAATCAATATCCCTAAGCTTAGAATATTCAAAAATCTATTCCTCTTTGAAAACAAAACACAACATAAAATAGTAAAAGGTAAAGCAATACATACTGATATAAGACCAATAGCAATAGGATGTACTACAGAGCTCACATTCTTAAACATAAGTAAAAAATTTTCTATGACAATCTCAAAAACAAATACACTAACAATAAGTAAATATCTTTTACTACGTGAGAAATAAGGTATAGTACTTGAAAGATTAAATAACAAATGACCTTCGAATTTTCTGGGTCTAAGGATTTCCATTGATGTATCTAATTGCATGCTTCCAACTTTAAATGATCTTTCACTTACTGAATCAGTTATATTACTACTATCTACAGCTACAGGTTTAGGTATTGATTTTTCAGTCTGTGCAAGTATTGGAGCTGTTATTGTTGCGAGTATAAGCACTGTTAATATAATATAAAGTGGAACCTTACTTGATTGAACTTTAGGACCATTTTGGCCTGAGTAAAAACCTGATTGGCTAACAAGTAAAGTGACTGAGATTGAATCAGAATCTTTAACTGAACAATCTAAAGAATGGGTTTCTTGAGAATTTATACCATAACATTTAGCATTATGTAAATTAGATGCTGGGATAATCAATTGAGATTTTAATGGATAAGTTATAGCCTCAGGTCGATCTGTGACTTTGTAATTATAGTAGAATTGGTCAGAGAATACTGAGAAAAATAAGGTATCAGAGTCTTGATTGTCATGATCTGAATCATTTTCTTTAAGTTTTCTATGTGAACTATCATGAGATGTTGAGTAAAGAGCCGCTTGGATTGTAACAAGACTGTTAGAGTCAGCATCAAGTTCTGTTATGAGGATTTCAGATGATCCTATAATAAAAGTTTTATCTAGTATATCAGATACAAAACTTTCTGTTTTTGAAATGTATACATTATTTCCATGCATAGTCAAACCTGTTGTACTTGGAGCTTCATGAAGTTTAAAGACTAAACTTATAAGTTTATGAGCAGCTTTAACATAATCCCAACTTTGACCTAGATCTAATACAATACTCGCCATATCAACAATTTTATTCCCTAAGTCATTTTCAATCTCCCCTTTTTTATCTAGAACATCTACTACAAAATCTATATATTCACGCACATGCTCTAAACTTAAACCCATTTTTTTCGCTATCCCCAAAAACTTATCAATAACTTCTACTACAACTTCAGCTAATTCTATATTTAAATCCTCTTCATCAACATATTTAACAAACTCATCCCACATAACTTCCATAGTTTCAACATCAAGATTTTCTTCATCTAAAAATATAGCCAAAGCGGTTAATACTCCATACAAATTACAATCTTCTTTAAATTCATCAATAATACTTTCATTTGATGCTAATCGTCTTATTCGTCTAATATTTAAAGTTGTTTTAATTGTTGATCTACTTGTTATACAGTCTTTTAGATTATCACATACTTTAGCCCAAGGGTATGAATCTCCTGAAGGCATTATGCTGCTAAAATAATTATCTTTGATTGATTGTTTTAATGTGGTATCTGAAGTTCCTTTAGTAAATCCAAAAGTATACCATAAAGGAAGGTCAGTTCCGTCCATATCTTTACAAGAATCAATTTGGAATTTTATTGAAGTCTTTTTGGCTATACCAGTAGTTGGAGTGTTATATACGATAACTGAGCATTCAGGGCCTATGTTTGTTGTTATACTTGAATAGCTTCTTAAAATTCCTCCTGTACTTTCTGTAACAAGGATTTGAAATGTATAAGTTGTACCCATAACTAATGCATTTGACATAAAACTTAAATATGGATAATTGTCAGGTTTTATAATAATATCTGGACCATTAAGTTTTGACCATTTTATTATAGAGTTTCCAGTTGAGGTTATTGAAGTTGTTATAAGTAATTGTTTACTTGTTATAACTTTTGTTGATGGAACTATCATTTTTATTACAGTGTTAACATTATCTATAACTGTATAAGTGTTAGTTATAGTACTTGATCTATCAGATATTGATACTAATAAAGTTAAAGTAAATGAACTTTGTCCTTGAAGATTGTTACCGGGGATTGAGTAAGTTGATGATGTTTGAGAAACTGAAGTGTCGATGATTGAAGATGGAACGACTGACCAATAGAATGATAAAACCGATTGTGAATTATCTGGATCATAAGATTTGGAAGCATCAATATCAAATCCTTCTGCACTTGTAACATCACCTGAAGGTCTATTTGTCAATATAACAATTGTTGATGAAATAACTGTAATACTCACAGAATTGCTTCCTGTTATTTGATTAAGACTAGCAGTAACATAGAAAATATAAGGTGTATTAGAAGATGGTAAAGTATTTGAAGGAAGACTAAGCTTACTAGAAGTTGTTGATAAAAGACTAGATGACACAGTCTGACTGCAAGTCCAAGTATAAATTGGTGTACCTTTTTCCCCACAGAAATCCGTAATTTTTGCTTGTATATTAGTTGAATCAGAGCTTTTAATAGTCATACTAGATCCAGTGTCTAAAGATACAGTAAGAACTTTAGTTGAAATAACCTGAATGCTCATATAAGCAACACTATTTTGGGAAAAAATATCTGTAATCGTCAAATACAATGTAAAAGTTGATAATGCAGCAATATCTGTCGACGATACCGTTAAAGTAGAAGTTGTTGAAGTTATAGTCGATACATCAGAAATCCATAAATAACTAAAACTATCACTTGCAATCCCTAAAGACTTTGATGATGAGTATTCAAAAGTCCCTGAACTGCATCCAACTGATACTATTGAAGGGCCAGTAATAATAGCAGCTGGATTATAAGGAATAGAAGTATAAATTATATCAACAATCAAAGTTTCAGAATTTACTATATATTCTCCAGAAATCCTTCGTAAATATGTAGGGTTAATATAAAGATCATCATTTGCGGTTATAGTCCAACCTAGACCAAGGACGATTTTGAAAGTATATTTTGATGGGAAACTACATACAATCCCTGTGCCAAGTTTAGAAACATCAGTCAACACACTAGAACAACTTGATTGTACACTGTTATCAAATTCTCTAGCAAATGTTATAGTAATAGTACTGAAAACACTATCAAAAATACCACTAACTATATCAGTTGATCTTATATATAAATAACCTTGTTCACAATAATAACCTACAAGGACAAAAGATGTATTGCAATAACATTTTTTATCTGTTGAACTATATGTTGAATGGGGTACACAAGTACATGATGAACCTTGGAATTCAGCCTGCTCAACACATGTATTACAAGTTAAGTAGTTGGATTTACAGTCTAAACATAGTGAGTCATAACAATTTGTACATTCATTAGAAATCAACCCATAATAATTGTTACATTGACATACATTTGAGACAAGGCTTGCATAGGATTTACATGTATTACACACATCTTTGTTTTCTGCACATACTTCACATACAAAGTCAGCACAGGATTCACAAGCTCCAAGAGAATTCTTTCCATAGTAATTATAACATGTGCATATCCCATCTACTGGACCACTTGCGTAACTTCCACAGACAGTACAGGTATTCCCATAATCACAACTATAGCAAATACCTAAGCATTTACTACATTCATAATTGTTTATATAATATCCAGTCTCACATAAAGTACATTGTTGATAATTAGCTTCACATGCTAAGCATTGATCAGAACAATGCCCACAATCATATGTTGCACTAAGGCCATATAAATTATCACAATCAGTGCAAACACTATAATCATTAGTACAGCTTGTACAATATATACTACTACAACTCTGACATTTTCCATCTAAAGTCCTACCATATCTTAAATCACATGTACAAACTCCATCAGTTAAAGTAGCATAATCCCAACACATTGTGCACATAGTTGATGCAGTTAAGCATTCTTTACAAGTATTATCACAATGTTTACAAATAAAATCAGTATCTAAATAATAATGATTTGTACATTGTGTGCATAATAATGAATTGCTATTACATTCAATACATCCTTCTAAACAGCTTTCACAGATTTTATATTCATGATTAAGTCCATAAGGTTGATTACAAGAAGTGCATTCATGATAATTCGCAGTACATAACAAACAATTGCTACTACAAAGTTTACAAGATCCATCAGTAGCATCAAGTCCATATCCATCATTGCAAATACATTGAGAATTTGTATCAAGATATGCATTATCCCAACATAATGTGCATTGGTATCCATTAAGACATGTTTTACAAGTGTTCATACAAGCACTACAAGCATAAGTTTCATCAATATAAAATTGTGAATCACAAAGCACACATATTTCTGAGTTCGCAGCACAATCAAGACAATAATTACTACAATGAGCACATTCATAAGTTGTAGTAATCCCATAAAGACTATCACATTGATTACATACATTATAATCATTAGTACAAATTAAACAATTGGTTGAACATGTTTGACAATGACCTGTAATTGAATTAAGCCCATATCCATTAACACAAACACATACATTAGATTCGGTAATATATGTATTTTCATGACAAGTTAAACAATAAGTTGAAGTAGTCTTACAAGTAGCACAAGTGTTATGGCATATAGGGCATAAGTTATCTGATAAATAATAACTATCAAAACAACTATCGCATATTGAATAATCATTTGTACAATATTGACAATACTCAGTACAAGAAGAACAGCTTTTGATTGGATTTCTACCATATGTCATATCACATTCACAATAGTTTAATACAAAATGAGAGTTTAATTTGCATGTTGAGCATGATTCATAGGTTAAACATGTCTCACAAGTATCTTCACATAGATAACAAGCACCATCTAAAAGAAAATATCCATCTTGACAAAGGGTACAGATTTGATAATTTGACCCACAGAGAACACAGTTTAAATCACTACATAGATTGCAGTTGTAAAATGTGAGATCTTTACCGTAACCATCTTGACAAGGACAAGCTCCTTCAGTTGTTGGACCAACTGTGAATTCTTTGCATGCTGTACAGGAATATGAGTTATCACAGTCTAAACAGTTTAAATTACACATAGGACAAGCACCGTTTTCTTCATAAAAACCAATATTGCAAACATCACAGTATGTATTATCGTTCCAGCACATATTGCAATTGCTATCCACACAATCCATACAATTTTTGTTAGCATCAAAGCCGAAGTAATCATTGCATACACACATGGCGTTTAATAAGTAAGAGTTATCTTTGCAACTATTGCATGTTATTCCATCGTCACATGAATAACACCTTTTGTCACACTCAGTACACCCATTATTATTTTCAAAATACCCATCATCACAAGTTTCACAAACACTATAATCTGCATAGCAAAATGAACAATAAGGGCTAAAACATGGTGAACACACAACTGTACCATCAGTAAAACCATATCTATCTTGACATTGACACAAAGCAGGACTTGGATTTATAGGATAAAGTGTTTCAATACAACTTGTACAAGAAGTACCACTATTACACAAATAGCAAGTTTGATGGCATATTGAACAATAATAATATTCATCAATAAAATATCCATTAATACATAAAGTGCATATAAGAGGATCGCTACTACAAAGTGTACATTGGTTTGTACATATTCTTTTAATCCAAAAAAAATCTAATCCTGTAGTCAAAACTACTATTTGATTTGATTCAAGAGAAGATATTGAACATAAGGAATCTGAATTAAAATTATAGCATTGATAACCATTAGGAGCATTGCTGCTATATAAATTTAAAGTATAAGTATTAGAGAAACAGTTATCATTAACAGATAAAATG
Organism: Stentor coeruleus; assembly: GCA_001970955.1. Lineage (NCBI taxonomy): Eukaryota > Ciliophora > Heterotrichea > Heterotrichida > Stentoridae > Stentor > Stentor coeruleus. Next base: position 46,972 of record MPUH01000262.1, on the reverse strand, counting down.
ATCTGATCAGTAAAAGTTGTTAATGGTATAGTTAAGTCAACGGTTCCACCTTCATAGATATGGGTACTTATTGAATCAGCATCATTGAAAAAGTTGTTATAATAAATATCGATTCTTGATAAAATATTGAATTCATTGCAAAAGGTGCAAGTGCAACCAGAAATATCAGCTCCAGTACTTTTTAAGTAGTTTAAATAAATGCTTCTTGCTAGGCCAGATAATGAATCATGACTAGAAGTGACGTCAATACTATTATAAAGGGTATATTTTTCCCCATTAGTCGCTTTGATAATAAAATTTCTTAACTGAGTATCAACATAATAAGCTACATTTGCAAATTCACTTGAGGCTCGATCATAAACATAAGTATAATAATTCAAATACAAAGCTTGGATATTAATATAATTCGCATAGGTTTCAGGGAATTCATTATAATCAAGAAGAATACAAGTGATTTTACTTGTAAGTCCATACAAACTTTCGATAATTGCTATAGTCTGATAACCGAAGAAATTGTAACTCATAAGGTTTTCTATAGCTGACGCAAAAGTTATAAGCTCATTACAGCTTTCAAAGCCTGGAGTCTCATAAGCTACAAGTTGGCTAACCATATAAACATACAAATCATAGTCTGTATCCCATACAAAAATGTTGATAGCATCAGGAATTGAGTTCCCTTCAGCAACAAAGTCATCAAAATCCGTAATCGCAGACAAAGCTCTGACTGTATTTTTACAAGATGAAGTCGAATACGAGAATTCAGATCTTGGGCATAATAAAACTGTATAAATATCAGCAAAGAAACCATCAACATAATCATTAGTAAATAAAGACAATATGCTGTCTATATTAATCATATAATGCCGGCTTGGGTTATAAAGAATTAAGCCATATCTTATTGATCCCAATCCTTGACAGAGTTCTATAATCACTTCTTTTCCTATACTAAGTTCTGAGACAATGTAAAATAGGTCATCAGTGATGTAAAAAGCATCATCAAGAAAATTACATGATTCATCTGTACCTTGGATGAAATTAACATCATCAATTAAAGATTCTGGAGTAGATGAACTTTCAAGCCTGGACATACGAAGAAAAAGTGGCAATTCTACTATGAATTGAACTTTTTGTGAAGATGATGATAAGGCATATGTACTAATATAAGCATTTGGAGTTGGGTCAGCTTTACTACTTGATGCAGTTAGTATTAGGAAAGCTGATATAAAAATTAGAGTTCCGAACGAACTAAGGCTTTGCTTAGACATAATTATTATCGACCAATCAGAAATGGCTTTGATGAGGATAAAGGAATAGTTTAGTTTAGATAAAGATTGGGGTATGGTTTTGAATAGGATTTAAGTTAAGATGAGGAAGGTTTTGATATTTATTGGTATATAGGCTTGTGATGTAGTTAAGAAAGGTGTAGAAAAGATATTAGAAAATTAAGGTTTTGCTATGAAAGGGAATTAGATTGAGTGCAGTGAGATGCTTGTGGAGAAATGCGGATTTGTCGTGTTTGAGGTTTATAACTTTGATAATAATATTTACGACAACTCTATTTAAGAATATTTATATTTAAAAACACACAAAAGTTCTTTAAGCATATAAAATGTTTTATATGGTTTATTTTAGACTAATAAATCTGATTTATCTATACTTAATATGACAAAATAATTAATCTGATATATCAACTACTATAAAAGTATTCAGACTTATACATAACATATTTAATATGCAACGAATTTAGATAATACCATAAACAAAGTAATTGTCCAAAAAACAATAGCTAAAGGATATTTGTATATCACCGACATCAAAGTTATTGGGTTAAGTACAGTATGATCTTTAGGGAATTGTAATGGTTTATCAGAAATATCCTGTTTATTCTTAACCAACTGTTTATACCTCATAACCTTCTGTATATGTCCATTATAATTTGTATCTTCTAAAGTCCCATTAGTTATAAGAATTCCTGAAACTCTTGGATAATCACTACCGATTTTAATGAATTTCAAAATAATCTTATCAGTTCTAAAAGCATCAGGAAGATGAAGTCCATTCCAATAAAGACCTTTTTCATTTATACTAATTGGTATAAACTCATCTATAGCTGCAGGTTCTCTAATCCCTTCATATACATCCATGCTAGTTAATATGATCTGAGAACCTATTGCAATATTGAACATCCTTCGATTTTTTATAGTAAAATACTCTGAGAATTTTAGGGTTATAACATATTTACCAGGGCTTAATCTTGGTAAAGAGTATATAAAATCATCATGATGTTGCCTTTCGGTCATATAAATATATGGGTCTTGAGTAAATCTTACGTATCTTGACTCACTAAGACCTACACTTATTCCCCCTTCATAATCTTTGTCACGTGACCAAATTGCCCCTTTTGAGTCCACATATTCTTCACCACCACAGTTTACGGCGTAGATTACATCGGCTAATGATGTGTATAAACTGGATAATATTAGAAACTTTAGCATTTATTATAAAGATTAGAGTTTAAAGTTTATATGATTTTTTAGGGTTTTTAAGTATTTATAACTAAGTTAGGTGTAATATAATAAAGGTATAAAAATAAAAACTCGCAATTTCAAGATTATTTTGATATATAATATTAGGATTTAGGGTATTTTTAAAGATAATATTATACAAAAAGGTTAGTATAAGATATAAAAAAGTATATAAAATATAAGAGGCTATACAGGCAAATTTTTAAAATATTGTGTAAAATTTCGTGTTTAATTTGTATAACAGCGGCTGCTATAGTCTATAAAACTATATTAATACAACACAATCTAACTTAAATAATATAAAAACACTAATATTATATTTCTAAACCTTATACCTATAATCTCATAACTTTAAACTATTAGCCTAAAAAATGGATGTCACAACTTTTTTCACTAGTCATATTGCTTCAATAACCTTCAAAATCTTGACAATCACATAAACTATCAACAAAAACTCATGTCTTTTAAACATTCTCATATTAAGCCTCTACCTAAAAACTCATCTAAATTCTTGTTTTTTTGTATTTTTCCTTCAAAACACTATCTTATTCATCAATTTTCACATAATATCATATAATAAACTTCTAAACTCCAATAAAAGTTATTTATTTCTTAGGCCTTGACTCATAAAGGAATCTGATGACATCATCTCTTTCCTCTTTTATCTTAAGACCAGCATAAGCCATTGAATTCCCTGGAGCAAATCCTGAAGGGTTTTCAAGCCACTTGTGAAGAGTTTCAACATCCCATTCCATACTTTTCTTAGATGACATTGGTGCTGAGTATTTGAATCCGGCTCCAGTAGCTATTTTTCTTCCATATACACCCCAAAGAGCAGGTCCAATTGCATGTTTACCACCTTTGGCTGCGTTGTGGCAGTTTTGGCAGTTCCTTGCAAAGATCTTTTTCCCATTGGCGGCGTTCCCAGTTGGTTCAGACATTTATAATTAATGGTAATGCATTTTGATATAACTTCCATTTATTTAATAGGCTTAATTTTGAATAATAAAAGAAGAGAAGATTATAAGAAAAAATTGAGGAAATAGATTTTGTGTGGATATGGTAAGATATTTAAAGGTTGTAAGGTTTTGATGTTTTATGTGTAGGGAATGTGTTTTGATATTGAAATCTGCTGAAATTATATGGCGTTAAAGTAATCATTGATATATTGCTAAAGATGTTATTATATAATCCGCTTTTTGTGAAAGTTTATGATTATGCGAGTAAAAGTGAGTTTATAATAAAATGGTGATAATTGTAATACAAATCTAATGAATAATTTTATGATTATGCGAGTAAAAGTGAGTTTATAATAAAATGGTGATAATTGTAATACAAATCTAATGAATCATACAACATTACATAATAAATACACAGACAATAATTTATATTATAAAAATATTAGCTTATATCTCCTATAATTTTTAAATGACTTCTGATATATGCAACCACAACTCTCATCACATTTGCAACCCTAAACCCAACACTAAACATCCATCAAAGTTTCCACTAGCCCATACTTTTACACACAAACCTATAATTTAACAAAAAAAAATATCGGACAATCCTCCAAAACTCCGAAAAAATCCCAAATTTTCTAACATTATCTATTATAATAACTTAACTTTCCGCTTTCTTCCACTCTTCAAGTTTGCACTTCATTGTCTCAATATTAACCCCAAGCCTATCAACCAAAACATCAATATGCGGCGAAAGGAACAAATTCACACACTCCCACAATGGTTTAACCACAAAACTCAAAAACCCAACTTCATTCGCATAATAAACTTTCGGCATCTCTAAATTCTTCATAAACTCCGTAATCGGTAAACCCAACTTAACCTCTTCTTTATACTGATCCGAAAACTCTTGACATACCAACATAGACCACAATTCATAAGTCCTAAAAGATTTACATGGATGACAAAGATCACCAGCATGTAATATCAATTGTGCTAATTTTTCCATATCTTTATCTAAAGTGCCAATCGCTTTTTCATTAATATCTTTAAACCTTGCAGCCATATTTTCAAGCATAACTAAATGTTTTGACATATCTGTACCTAATATTGATGTTATAATAAGCTTTCGAGCTTTATTATAATTTTCTCGATTTAATGAATTAAGTATATTACAACCTTCTTCTTGTAATGTGAAAAATGCTACAGCTGCATGATGTTGTTCTAAGACACTTTTATCATGATAAGTTGTTGCTACTATGCTACGAGAATGTACTTCAAACATATTACCACGTCCTCTATGATCAACATCATGACATAATGCTGCTATAAGTAAAGAATAAATTTGTAAATCATCAAAATAACTTCCTGCTGGAGTACTTGATAACATCATATAAACTCCATGCATAACATTGAAACAATGATAAAAATTATGGAAAGGGTTATTCCAATGATTACATTTTTCTTTAATTCTGGCTGTAAAGTTATAAAGGACGTTATGGTCGACTTGGAATCTTTGGATAAGGTCAAAGTCTTTGAGCATTGAATAAACCCATTCGAATGGGTTTTCAATTTTAAAAGTGTTTATGTCCCAGTCACGGAGCGTTGAAAGGGAGATTTCTGATTGGATTTCGATTATGAGTTTTGGAGTTTCGACAATAGATGGGTTGCGGTGTTTTTTTTCGCCTTGGGGCATACCAAGAATAGATGTGATTGCCCCGACATTGTATTCATCAGATTCGATAAGTAGTTTAGGTTTTTTTAAGCCCCCACCTTTGAGTTGTGAGATGACTTCTGAGAGACTTTCTTTCATTTCTGGGTTGTCTATATGAGATATAATAACACTAAGTTCTCTTATACATTTTTGAAGTTTGGTTTCAGTGCCAATCGGTGAAGCTATAATTCTTATTTCTTTTTGAACTTCCTTGAATTCATTATGAAGAAGTTCTAATGCAGTAGCATCTTCTATAATAAGAATAACCCCAGAACTGCAATCAGCAGAAAAATTTTGTAAGTGGCAAACTCGATAATTTATTGATTTTACATTTTGGTCTCTAAGACTTCCTCTTACAGATGATGATTTTTTATTTTTTATTTTTTGCGATGTTTTTCTTATATGCAAAGATGAGTTTTCAAATACTGCTTGTAAATCTTCCATAAGCCCTTTGTTCCCATGCATCCAAGCAAAATAGGTTAAATTCATTATATGCTCTTGAGATACTCCAAAAATCCTGTCAATAGGTTTGTTTAAATAAATTAAATTCCGGTTTTCGTTGAAAACTAAAATATATTGCTCCATTGTATTAGAAATAGCCAACAAACGAAAACGTTCTTCAAGAGTTATTTGCATTGTTCCCATAATTTCAAGTACCATGCAAACTAAATCACCAAATTTTTCAAGGAGTTTTAAATTTTTAGAAGTAAATTTACCATTCCTTTTATTAAGAACTTCCAATACTCCAAACTTTTCAAAATCTGTAATTAAAGGTATACAAACAACAGATGTAGTCTTATATCCAGTAAGCTTATCTACAACTGGATCAAATCTTTCATCACTATACGCATCATGAATAATTTCAGCTTTTCCATTATTAAAAATATGCCAAGCTATTCCTTTCCCATTAGTAAGGGCGAAGTTTCTAGGAATCTCATGCTCAATCCCTTGATCCTGAACAATAAGTTTTTTATCTTTATAAGCGAAAAATGATGCCCTTTCTCCATCAACAAGATTTTTCGCAGCACTATTTATAACCAAATTCAATGCAAGAGGTTTATATTGTAAAGCCATCATTTTAATACTTTGTATAAGGGAATTTAATGTTTGTTTTAAAGTATCAGGGAAATTATAAGCAGCTTCTCCAATTCTTTCACATAATTCTGTTAATATTGTTTCGTTATCTAATCGGAAATCTTCAAAACGTTTTTCTTGTGATGTGATTATATTATTTCGTTTTGAGTATTTGAAATTCTGACTAAAAGAATCTAGTTGGTCTTGAGAAGAAAAGTTGTTGTTTAGGTCTGAGTTTTGATTGTTGTTGTTTTCTATTTTCATATAACCTTTAAGTTCATTGTATACTATGGGTACCCATAAAGTAAATGTTTCTGAAGTGCATTCTTTGCGGATTTTTTCGTAACTGGAGATTTTTTTGAACTCTTCATATTGTTGGATTGTAAAGTCAATGTATTTATACCCAAAACTGTTGATTTGGCATATACTTTCTTCAACCTCAATAATAATCTCAGCCCAATTACAGTCCATAACAGTACAAACAACTTCAATACAAATTTTCATAATTTCTCTAATATCATTACAATTTACCAATTTGTGTATAGCATTTTTACATAAAAGCATCTTAGAAATCGACATATTAGCAACTTGTATTAAATAACTTGACCATTGTTGTAAAGCATATTGTCCACGCATTTCTTCAATAATCTCATTCCAATTACGACTTTCAAAATCCAAACATACAAGCCATGCTATTAAAGATATTGTTTTCAAATTATCGATTTCTTCTTTTTTCAATCTATGTGGGAAGTTCTCGAATTTCAATATTCCAACTAGAGATTTGAAACGATTTAATACAGGGATTAAAACTAAATTTTTCCATTCACTTTTTTCACTTTTGTCATCTTTGTGGTAATTCATTGTATTCATCCCAAAACCATCTTCAGGAAGAATAAACTCATCATCTTCTACATAAATAAGTTCTTTATGTTCCATGCACATTTTCACAAGAGCAGTGATCGGTACATAATTTTTTGTAACAACATTCTGTAATTTCCTGCCAAAGTCACACATCATAAGACATTCTGCCTTTTCACATCCTCCAAGTTCACTTATTTTTTCATAAAATTTCAAAGGATTCATCGATTCTTTAACCTCTTTTAACACAGCCTGTACTTTCAAAAACTGGTCAAGCGTAACTTCTGAAAGGGCTAAAGACGACTCAAAAATAAAAATGTCATCATCCTCTTCTTTCAAAGGTAAATCTTCAGGCATAAATGTAAATCTCTCTTTATTAATCTCCCTAAACATACTATTCGGGCTTTTAACCAAAGAACATCGACTTGAACTTTCGTTTTCAATATCAAAAGTTGTCAAATAACTTAAAAAAATCTGGTCAAAAATCTCAGCAAGATTCTCAGCATATTTCTCAATAAGCCAAGCTTCAAATTCACTAAAATCCTGATCTTTTCTCGTACACAACAATACCCCAATAACCGGATCTTTATAATTAGCATTGCTTATAGGTAATGATATAACAAATTTATCTTCAAAAACATCTAAATCGCTAAGCATGAAATAGTTTTTGTTAGGTAAATTTATGATTTCTCCATATTCATAAGTTCTTCCTAATAGCGTTTCTGAATTATGTGGGAATAAAAGTGAACTTGATGAACTTGAATTTCTCGTCCAAAGTTGTTCTCTATTTTGATTTGCTATATAAATACTGCATGAGCTAAGTTTAAATAGTTCACCAAGTTTGACTTTAAGTGAATAGAAAAACTCATAAAAATCAAAACCAATATCTTCTGGTAAAGAAAATTTGTGCAAATATTTTATTTCACTGTCAATATCGATAATTTGGATACGATATTTAGAGTTTTCATAAAGAGTTGGGTATTCGGCTAGTTCTTTTACGATATTCTCAGCGAAAGTTTGGTCTACTTTCGAAAACTCTTTGGAGTCTCTAAGAAGGCAAAGGATTACTTTTGTTTCTGAGTTTTTCAAATTAAAAGGTAAAATAAGCCCAGTACTCATATTAGAAGGGATTTCTGTATCGATTAATGGTTCTACTGATAAATCTCTAATGTTTAAGATTTTCTGCTTGCTGTAACATGAGTATTCTATAAGCTTAGCAATATGTTCAGGATTTTCATAAGTCCCGCAAGTTAAAAAAGGTTTAGTCGAGCAACTGCCGCTTAAAAAAAGACTTGCATGGCTACAGTCCATGACATTTTTAATCATTTTCATGAGTTTTTTATTCAAAATCGGCTGACTCTTAAGCATTTCTATAAGTTTTATATGAAGTTTTTCCCTTCTTGAGATTTTATTTGCCGCTTTCCATGCTTGTGTATGTTCTTCAACCAAGTCTATAAGCCCTCGATTATGTTTAGCAAGTTCCATATACTCACGATGGGTCTTAAAAATTTCCCCAAACAGTTTTCCAAGACTTGTAGCAATTTTCACATCATCTTCACTATAAAAACTTTGCGCTTTGATTTTATCAACCTTATTAAAAAGCTGAGCCACTGCATATAATGAATTTGTTGTGTCCTAAATATATTTTACATATAATGGAATACAAGCTACACTATACAACTTAATTTGCTGTTGGGTTAGCATTGAAAAACCTTGGAGTTTTGTAGGAAATTTCGCATATAAAGTGGATGTGTGAGGGTTTGTAAGTAAAACTGGAAGTTTATTTAAAACGCTGTAGGCTGGGAGGTTGTCATTTTGGTCAAGTTTCAAATATTTTGACTTTTGTTTGTCGCCGATGTTTTTCAGTTGTCCTTTTTTTATCAGGTACATTTCAACCCAGGTCGAGCTTGTACTGACTTTTACTAGTTTGATTGCTGAATGGAATAGAGACTTTTTTTGACACTTCTCTGGATTGATCATACGAGATAGGTAGTCGAAAATCTCGCCTGGAACCACTGGCGGCAAGACTTCATCGGGGTTCTCGTCAACTAGCTTTATAGAGTTCTGAGATATTTCAGTTAATCTTCGGCTTTTTTGTTTTCTTGCCTTTGGTTTGTCCATAATTATAATTATACTTAACTATCAAAAAATAATCCATTCTTATTAATATCATAAAATTTCGGGCTTAGGTTTTTTTTGGGTTTAATTTGTATTTAAATCACTTATTTCTTGGAGAATTATATCTTATGATATTTCTTTACAAAGAGTAATTTAAAGCATTTTTATATCTGAATTACTCTATTTCTTAAATCAAATTATCCATTTATCTATTTTAACTTTCCTCACTATCATTAAATCTTCAAATATTACTGATATTCATATTTAGAATAAAATAGATGTGTACTATATTAAAAAAAACTTAATTTCTGCATAATTTAAAGCAAAAAGTTCTGGTGAAGGCTGTCTATTCGGTAATTTGCACTGGTTTATCGAAAAATAGGTTATAAAGTTTTATATACTAAAAAAAATGATTAAATTTTCCTTATAAAATCTTATTTATATATTAAATATTAGTATTTAGTCTTCTTAGAGAATAAACTAATATGTTTTATAAAAACCTACAACTTCAAATGCTATTTTAGCTCTAAACGCTATAGGCAAAGTTTTTTAATTTATTTCTTAGCAGGCTTTTTTTTAAATAAAAAGGCTAATCAGTGAATTTCCAAGTTTTTAGCATTTCAGATTGATTTTATATTGGATTGTGTACAAAAACTCTGATTTCAATTTTTTAAATAAATCATATATTTAAAACTGATTTTATTGATTTCTACATAAAAATATCTCACTAAGTCTCTCACTTTCAATATAAAAATGATAATTAAAGCTCACAATATCGCAATAATTAATTTTCTGTATATGATCTCCACTTCTCAATTTTTAATTCCATTTCCTGGTAAAAATTCACCTCAACTTTTTCTCTAATTATAATTATCCCAAATTCTTAACGCAAAAACTAAGTTTAAAATCTCTACTCTCATAAACGACCTTCCTTTCCAAATTAACCAAATTATAAACAGCCAACAAAATTCTTTAATCAACCTATCCTAATCCTACATTTTTACCTATACTCATGATTTTAAAATTATAATCCCAACTTCTTACAAACCAAAACATTTTCATCAAAACACAATTTCCCCAATCATCTCAAATAACCTTAACACCCCAAAATAAATTTCTATCAACCAACCTAAATTTCCTATACAAACTTCCAACATCACAATTTTCTATCTAAGCAAAGCGAATATATAAATGGACATTACAGACAGACTTTTAGAACTAAGCCAAAAAGTCCGAGTTCCCAGCTTTGATCCTTATAGAAACCGATTCGTTCCATCTCATGTCCCAACAACCGAATCCCACTACATCTCTGAAACATCTTCCATACTCTTCCTCCTAATCGATTCTTCCAAGATCCTCAATGAACTATCATCAGAAACATCCTCTCATCTAAACTTCTCCACCCATTCTAATCGTCTCCGTTCTCTAAGTGAAAAAATCGAAAACAATATCAAAATCTCTCAGCTTAAACTAGAAGAAATCCAACATATAGACTTACCAAGTTGCTGTTCAAATTCAATCTTAGAATTATTACAAAAAAGACTTTTTCTCTTAACAAAAGATTTCCAATTAAGCCTTCAAGCTAGAACAAAACAATTACGAGAAAGTAAAGATAAAAAAAGTGGTATGAACTGTGATTTTGAAATTGTGAGTAAAGACAAGCCAACTTTTTTAGATGAAGAAAATGAAGAGTAAATTTTTATGTAGAGGCACCAAAAGCAAATAGAAGATCTAAACTACCTTCAAAGTAGGACTCAAAGTGTTGAACAAGTGGAAAAACAGTTAAGTGAAGTTGCGGAAATGATGCAGAAAATCGCCATACTAGTACATGAGCAGCAGTCATCTGTTGATAGGATCGACATGTATACGGAAAAAAGCTTGAAAAACCTCCAAACAGCGAAGTCTGAAATAGAAAAATACTATTCAAATGTGACAAATAATCGAAATCTTGGTATCAAGGTGTTCATGATTTTTGTCATTTTCTTTGTTTTCTATGTGGTCTTCATGGTATAGATTAGTTAAACCAATATCATATTAAAACTCTTCATCCCAATTGGCAGATGCAGGTTTGAAGCACCTCCTCGAGCTTTGGTTATCAAGTATTTCTTCTCTGGATATAAACTCCTGAAGGTTCTTCCGAAGTTTTTTCGCTCTAACAACATCATTTTGTACTGAGTTAACTTTAGGCTTATATGGTGATGGGGTTTCTTTAGCTAGCAATCTATCCCAATTAATCTCTTCAAAAAAAATATGGGTTTTCATATCCCCTTCAGTACGATTTATAGGGTTTACGCTTAAAAGTTGATGAATAAAATTTTTCACACAACTTTTTAACTCGAGGATTTTCTTAAAAACAAGTTTATGTTCAAGAACTTTTTCATATATTTTATAAGGTTCTTCTTCATTTTCCCCAAATGGTAAGACACCTTCAAAGAATTCATAAGCCATAACCCCTAAGCTCCAAAGATCAGCTGTTTGAGTATACCCAGATCCTGTTATAACTTCTGGGGCCATATAATGTGGTGTTCCTACTGTTGTATATGTTTTTCCAGTGACAAATTTTGCCGTACCAAAGTCGATGAGTTTTAAATATCCTTCTTCATCAACCATAACATTTTCAGGTTTTAAATCTCTATACACAATTTCTCTTTCATGAAGATTTTCTATTATTAGAACTAGACAAGCGGTATAAAATGCACCATTTTTCTGACTAAGTTTACCGAGAAATGTGAGCACGTCAAAAAGGTCCATACCTCGAACGTATTCCATGAGGAAATAAAGTCTGAGATTGTCTTTGAAAGTTTTTATTAGTTTGACTATCATACAATGGTCTAATTGGAGAAGGATTTTACGTTCAAGAATCACGTTGTCGAAAATATCGAAAGATGCAATTTTCTGCCGGGTCACGGTTTTTAGAGCGTATTGGGTTTCTTTTTCTTTATGGGCGGTTAGATAGACACAACCAAACATACCTTTACCGAGGAGTTTGACTGGTAGGAGGTCGTTTAGAACTATGCTATCATCTTGAAGTTCAATTCTTGAGATAAGCTGTTTTCTTATGTTTTCATCGACTATTCTTAGAAAGTCGCTACGGTCTAAGACCCAACAGACTACTTCAGTGTTTGCTACGGCAGATGCACTTCTTGTATCGTTGAATAATATCGACCTTTCTCCAAAATAATCATGGATGTTGATACTCCTCACAACCGTCCCATCTTTTATAATATCAACCTTGCCACTTTTAATAATATAAAACTTATCACCCTGATCATTCTGACAGAAAATAATCTCATTCACATTGAATTTTATAATTTTAAAAGCTCTAACCACAGACTGAAATTTTGATTTACTCAAATACCTCAACACAGAAACTTTTCTCAATATCGGTAGCATATCATTCTGATTAAACACAGACTCAATTTTCCCTCCAAGGATTTCTTCAATCTGTTCCTTACTTATTTCAGCTGTTACAACAACCCCTTCAGCTAAATAAGACTCTTTAAAAGTTTGTGAATCTTTCATCAATAATTGTTCATCACCAATACAAGTAAATGGGTCAATCAAAGTAGTATTTTGTCTTAATTTATGTTTTAAAACAACCCATATATGTTTACCCATAGGCAATCCTTGACATATAACAGTTTCTCCGTCTTGATATTGCATGATTTTCATATGTTCTATGATTTTTTTAAGCTGTTCTTCAGTCAATGCTCTAAAAACTGGGCTTTTTTCAAAACTCATGACGATTGTGTTTTTGTATAAAACTTGTTCAAGATTACCACCTAAGACTTTTACTATTGTTGTACTTCCAATTGAGATAACTTTTGTATCTGTTATAGCGGTTATAGTTGCTGTTCTGACACAATTGTTTAATAAAGCTTGTTCACCGAAAAAATTACCTTTAGCTAATTGACGGATTTCTATACCTTTTTGAGTACATGAGACTTGACCATCTTTGATTATGAAAAGAGAATCCCCAGTGTCACCTTCTTTGATAATCTTTTCTCCTGCAGCCCAGAGTTGATAAGTCATAGCTGTCATGATAAGCTCCTTTTGTTTTCTGGTAAGGATTTGGAATAAAGGTACACTATCAAGAAATTGTCTATTTTCACTATAATTAGAAGCATTAAGAACTTCGATAGATTTTTTAAATGTCTTCCTGTCTAAACCCCATAATATTGATTTTTCTATAGTCCTAACCGTTGCCGACCTAGCACAATTATCTATTAACGCTAATTCACCAAAACCGGTTCCTGGTTTTATAATATTTACTCGATTATCATTAACAAGTACTTCTAACTTTCCACCCACTAATACAAAAAAACATTCAGCTGGATTCCCTTGTTCAAAAATTATCTCTTTAGCTCCGATACTGTAATGCTTCATCTCATCAATGATTATTGTTTTACCGTCGTTATCGATATTTTTCAGTATACAGTGTGTACTTAAAGCGGCTTCTATCATTTTAATATCACTCTCTGATTTTTTTTTGTTAGAAATCACTGCTGATGAAGCTTCAACATACTTTTCAGCTAGATGACTTCTTAGGACATGCTTCTTATTTTTCCTTTTTCGCGACTTTTTTTGTGTTGTCTTGCACTCTTCACTGAGAGGCTCTGCTTTTATGATTTCACTAGTTTTTTCTATGTTTTCGCTTTGTGGAGGGCAACCACATGCGCTACAAGTGCTTCCCATAATATTTTATACGAAAAATTAGATAATTTTTTCGGAATTTTTATTATTAGAAATTACTGTTATATTAAGGTTATTGGATTTAGAGATTGGGTATATAAAAAAAATGATATGTGAACAGGGTAGGTAGGAGAATGATGTGATTGAAGAAGGGAAGTAAGCTTGGCTAGTTTTGATGTTACCTAAAATAAGTTTTGTCATAGAAAAGATTGGGAAAATAAATAGGTTTATATTCAGTATTTTTACTTTTAGGCTTTTTTTAATACTATATAATCAGTTTGACTAAATTAAGTTTGCTTTAAGCTATCAAAAGCATAAACTTATCCTATTTAAATAATAACTATTAACTCAATATTGCATATTTTAATACTCAAGGCGTATTCAAGTTTTTCTTCTTTTTCTGTAGATAAAATTACTGTAAGGCGCTTTAAAAAATACTTTAGCTGATTTTTATTAATATTCCTAGATGAAAAAAAGTTTTGAAATTTTTATATGCTCTAATAGTAAATTTTTTTTTAAATTTATCTCTGTATTACCTAAAATAATATTTTTTTATTTAGTTCTAGTATGTCTTATTCATAACTTTATATTATACTGCTTATATCAAAGTTTATAATAAAAATAATTTTTTTTTTGATAAATTAACCAAATTCAATATNTATATCAAAGTTTATAATAAAAATAATTTTTTTTTTGATAAATTAACCAAATTCAATATAATTTTTATCTGTCTCTGGAACTTTTGGTTTTAAGTTAGCAATATATAAATAACTTTTGTTTATGCCAGAAAAAAAACCAAAAATTATAGTTGCTACTATAGTAATATGGCATTTTTGCATTTATTCTATAAAAAATTGTAAGGAAAATAGTCAAATTAATGATACTAGCTTATAATAATAAAAATGTTTGCTGCTATAGCGTTTTTTGGAATTATTACCATGGTTTCATCACAATTGACTGTAGTCGTAGCTTCGCAAGTAATTTTTACATAGCCTGCAACGACAAATGATTATTTTACTGTGGTTGTTACTGGAACTACAGCAAGTGATGTTGTGAGTATAACATCAAATGGTGAACTTGAAAATTCACCAAGTGGTACCGCAACTGGTACTTCTATAACATTCAGTTCATTAAGATTTCTTAGTGGAGGAGATGATTTATCTATAAGTGCCAGCTCATCTGCATATCCTACAGATCTTCCAGTATCATCAGCATCTTTCAAAGTTGATAAAGCTTTACTTATTATAATACTTGATTATGGCAATGTAGACATTTATGTCAATAAAAATTTTACAATAACATTTCTCCTTGTAGACCAAAATAATAAACCTTGGATTGATCCTGAAAACCTTAAATTAGAATATACAGGAATAACTGAAAATTATAGCTTAGATGGAATTGTTACTAAGTCTATAAAACTATTAAAGTCCGGAAATCAATCAATTGTAGCAACAATTGAAAATAAAAATTCAACAACAATTCAAGTAGATGTTTTAAAATTAAATATTGATATATTGCCAGGTCGGCTACTTTCATATGAGAGTGATATTTTGCAGAAACTGGAATTTAATGTTAAAAATGGTATTAATCCTGATACTGATAATATATACGATATGACAATCACTCTAGTTTGTAACAATATTTGCTCTGGAACCTATTTTCTCTCTTTAGATGAGCAAATTACTGATAAAAAAACATCAATAATTAAACAAACAAACTTTGGAGAAGTGAAATTTGAAGATTTCTTCGTTATTAGTTCTGGAACTTTTAATTTTGAAATAAAATGTAATTTGTGTGAAACTGCCTATTCAGCACAATTTATTGTTACAAACAAACTTATAAGTATTAATATGACATCATCCGTAACTGAGCAAGCTGCATTTTTTTATTTGAGCATAGAAGTAAATTTAATTGGAGAAGATGAAAATAAATTTATACAAACAGTAGAACTAGAAATGGAAGATAATCCTTCAGTTAAAGGAATTGATAATTTGCAAATTGATGAAGGTCAAAGAACATATGATCAAGTATACTTTATAGATATTGGTGACAAAGAACTTATTCTCAAAAATAAAGATGGGAGCATAAAAGGTAGTATATCTATAAAAATTACCCCAGATTACCTAAAAATTACAAACATGATTGAAATACTTCCTGCTAATACTAATCATTATCTTGAATTTCAAGTAGAAATTTATGATAAAGAAGATGGTAAACTTGAAACAAATCATAATCACAATGTTGTAGCTGAACTTGATCCAGTTGGTAAAATTGAAGGGGAATTTAATAAAACAACAAACAATGGAACTGTTTATTTTTATAACCTTCAGATAAAAACCGCAGGAACATTTTCACTTAAAGCAATTAGTGATAATATATCTGAAATTGTTTATGATAAGCAATTAAAAATTAGCCTTACTGATTGTAATGTTGGAAGTGGTCCTGTTGCTAGTATGTCGATACTTGTATTTTTAGGAATCTTTATTACTTTTATATTTTTTAGAGTTGATAAAGAAAAGAAAAGTTTTGGATGGAATGGATTTATTATGCTTTTAATACACCCTTTTTCTGCTCTTTTTATTTCATCTCCACCTAAAAGAAGAGCTCTTTTATGCTTGCAATTATGTGTTTCTGAGCTTTTAATGCTAACATTGATTGGAGCGGTGTATGCGTATTTTGATACACCTCTTGAGCATTATGAAAAAGATTTTACTGATTATTATGGAAGACAGTTATATAAAGGAGCTTTCGGATGGGCACTTGCACAAGTAGGAATAATTCCAATGTTTTTTTTGAATTTTTACACTTTAGGGGCAAAGAAGTTAACGATTTATGTTATTATGATTTATATTATATTAACTGTCCTTTGCTTTGGCGCTATTGTTGGGATGACATGTGAATATTGCATTGGTTATTCGATTTATTGGACAGTAAATTTCCTTATCTTTCTGTTATTTGATCTGTTCTTTATGCAGGTTATTTACACAGTAATTGCATATTTTTTAAAAACTCAAAAAATTAAAAGGGTTTTAAACAATGAAGCTAAAAAAAGCAGAACCAAAACCGGGATGATTGATAATAACTTAAAGGAAAATCATGAAAACGAAGCTGAGAATAACCAAGCTTAGGCTAGAATAAATAACACTAGATAATCTCAAGTAATTACCTAAGAAAGGAAAATTAAAATTTTGCATATACCAACTTAAACTTAATCTTTTAAACACTTTAATTACTATTATTTCTAATTAATAATATTAACTCCCATCTAAATTTACTTTTATACTCTAGAACCTCAATACTCATAAACATCATCAGCATTTAAATAAATAGTATAAATTCTAATAATCTTGTTATTTCATCATAGTTTTCATTCATCATTTGGGATATCTTACAAATTCCTCTTAAAATAATTCTTAAACTTATAGATATAAGCTAGCATTATCGTAAAATAGACAACCTCATCATATAAATAAAACATAAAAGCAATATATTTCTATATATTCTTTATTTCTCATTTATTTATATATACTTAAGCATAATCATCAACAATATCAGACAATGATTACAAAGATTTTCTCTTAAAAATTACGTAAAATAATTTTTCAGTCATTTGTCACATCCTCAAAGCTGGCCTTATAGTAAAACAAAAATTCTAAATCCAAACGCCTAAAAATGCAGTATTAAACTGTACTTTTAAATGATTTTCTAAAGCAAAGTATGCTTTTTTATTCATAACTTAAGCTTTAAGTCAGTTGGTATTGAAGCTCATAAAAATTTTCAATATTATATAAAAATTAGTAAAAACTTCTATCTAGCTTTTAGTTTTTTTGAGAAATAAGCATAACAAGGCATAATATTACCTTTTCTAACATAAAAAACAAAATCTTTAAAACTTAGGATTTCCGCTAGCTAATATGGCTTATTTTTGCATTTATTCTATAAAATTTTATATAGAAAAAGAAGGCATATTCATAAAATTAACTCATAATAATAAAAATGCTCTTTGCTATAGCGTTTATTGGAGTGATCCAAATAGTTTCATCAGAATTAATAGTTGTTTTAACTGAGCAAGTAATATTTACATAGCCTGCAACAACAAATGATTTTTTTTCTGTTATAGTTACTGGAACTTCTACTGGTGATGTAGTGTTATCTTCAACTGTAACTCTTAAAGGCACTTTGACTAAAACTGCCTCAGGTAATTCTATTACATTCAATTCATTAAGATTTGCAGATGCTGGATCAGATCTAAAAATAACTGCAACCTCTGGCGGTGCATCAGGATATTCTCAATCTATAAGCATAGTGAAAGCTGTACTTAATATAACTCTTGTTTTAAATTCTGATGTTTTATTTGTAAAAAAAGATTATTATCTGACATTTCTCTTAACTGATCAAAATAGTAAAAATTGGAATGATGAAGAAAAAGTTGAATTAGTATATCCTGAATTTGATTCTACATTTACTGTTTTAGGAGTTTCTACTCAAAAGGTTTACTTCAATGTAACTGGCAGTCAATTAATTAAAGCTAGTACAAAAGATGGAGCTAACGAAGAAATGAATATAATTGTTTCACAATTAATAATCGATATAAATACAGGCAGAAATGCTACTTATTTAAGCTCAGATATTCAGAAACTTGAATTTAAAGTGCTAAATGGTCCTGATACTGATACTGCAAATATTTATGATATGAATATTACTCTAAGTTGTACTGGAACTTGTTCTGGAGATTATTTTATTTTTACTGGAGAAACTGTGGAAGATAAAAAAAATTTTGTAACTAATAAAACTGAATATGGAGAAGTTAAACTAACAGATTTTAGAATTATCAGTTCTGGAACTTTTTTTTTTATGATAGAATGCGATTATTGTCAGACAGCATTTTCTGAAATATTTGATGTTTTGAATAAACTTGAAAGTATTAAAATAACACCATCCGCAGATGTAAAAGCTATGTTTGTAGATTTAAGTGTAACTGTTGAACTTTATGGAGAAGATAAAGAATTATATAAACAGTTGATAGAATTAGAAATTGATGATACAAGTTCATCAGCTGTTGGAATTGATAATTTGAGATTCGATACAGGCAAAAGAGTTTTTGATCAAGTATACTTCACAAAAAATGGTACACAAGAAATTATTATAAAAACTGATGATAATCTTATAAAAGGTAGTGCTTCAATAGAAATAACTCCAAACTTTATAAAAATCACCAATATGATCAAAGATCTTCCTGCTAATACTAATCATTATCTTGAATTTCAGGTAGAAATCTATGAAAAAGAAAATGGTAAACTTGAGAGTAACCATAAGCATAATGTTGTAGTTTTTCTTGATCCAATAGGTGAAATAGATGGAGAATATAATAAATCTACAGATAATGGGACTGTTTATTTTTATAACCTTCAAATAAAAAATACTGGCACTTTTTATCTTAAAGTTTTGACTGATAATATTTCTAATATTACATATGAAAAACAATTGAATATTAAACCTACTGATTGCAATGTTGGAAGCGGGCCTGTCGCTAGTATGTCTGTGTTAGTATTTTTAGGGATCTTCCTTCCGTTTGTATTTTTTAGAACTGATAAGGAAAAGAAAAATTTTGGATGGAACGGGTTTACCATGCTTTTAATACATCCATTTTCTGCTCTTTTTATTTCGTCTCCACCGAAAAGAAGGGCTCTTTTATGCTTGCAATTATGTGTTTCTGAGCTTTTAATGCTAACATTGATTGGAGCGGTGTATGCGTATTTTGATACACCTCTTGAGCATTATGAAAAAGATTTTACTGATTATTATGGAAGACAGTTATATAAAGGAGCTTTCGGATGGGCACTTGCACAAGTAGGAATAATTCCAATGTTTTTTTTGAATTTTTACACTTTAGGGGCAAAGAAGCTAACGATTTATGTTATTATGATTTATATTATATTAACTGTCCTTTGCTTTGCCGCTATTGTTGGGATGACATGTGAATATTGCATTGGTTATTCGATTTATTGGACAGTAAATTTCCTTATCTTTCTGTTATTTGATCTGCTCATGATGCTGGTTATTTATACAGTAATTGCATATTTTTTGAAAACTGCAAAAATCAGAAAGGTTTTAAACAATGATACTAAAAAAAGCAGAACTAAAACTGGAATGATTGACAATAACTTAAAGGAAAATCATGGGGGCGAAGCTGAGAATAATCAAGCTTAGATTAGAATAAATAACACTAGATAATCTCAAGTAATCATCTTAGAAAGAAAAACAGAATTAAACTTATGAATAGTATGAAATATTTAAGGTAAAATTTCAAAATACTTGAATTAAAATTTATATAACAACACTTATTATTAACTAATTTGATTTTAAAACTATCATTAAAATTATTTGATTAGCACTACAAAATCACAATAATTAATTTATCTAAAACTAAACCTAGTATTCATATTAATATAAAATTATATATTTACTATCATCCTAACAATCTATTTTTTAAATCACAATTTTTTTCCCTTCATCATTCTGCAACAACTCATTCGCCACATCTTCTAAATTCGTCTCAAAATCATTCTTAAGTCTATAAAGATAAACTAGCATTATCATAAATGGGATAATTTCATCACATAAATAATACATAAAAAACAAAATACTCCTAAATATCCCTTACCTCTGATCATCATTTCGAGTATTTACAAAAATAAACTTAATAACATAAAAAATCCCATTAGCAATTGCAAAAAACCCTCCTAAAATCAAAGCATTTTTTTTAATTTTATTGACGATCTGTTCAGTAAAAGCTAAACGTGCACCTCTTATTATAAGCATAGAACTTATGATTATTGTAATAACAATACAAAACCATATAAAAATCGAACATATATCAGTACTATTTTCATAAATATCATAATCTAAATTTTTCAAATCAGCAAATGCTGCAGCAACATAAGTAAGAAAGGTAAGTATATATAATATTCTTGATATACGTAAAATAAAGAATTTTTTTCTATGTAGCAATTGAAATTTGTAATAACAATAAAAGCTTATTGAGATATCTGTAATTATAAAAGTAATAAACAAGTAAAATATATCCCCAATATCACATATAAACCAGCGAATTGAGGTACTTATTTTCCAAAATGCTGATAAAAAAAGGATTATTCGCACTGTGTAAATATTACTTGAAGCACTTCCGATTATGCACATTAGGATTAAGAATACTTGCTTTTTGTATGAGTTTACAATTGAGAAATTTGGACGGAGAATTGACCCAAGGAATAGTAAAGAATAGAAAAATATTAAGATGTAGCTCAAAGCTTGAAATAAAATTGTATTACTTGAGTATATACCGAGATTTGCATCCATTTTATAATAAGGTAAAATGTATATAAAGAATGGAATTTTTAAGTTTAAAGTGGATTTATTTTTAAATTTTAATTGTAAGATAGGTCATTTTGTAATGTATGCTTAAGTGTATCCTTGGGTAATTAGTATTACAAATTCTTAGATGCTAAATTAAGTTTATTTATATAAGGTGTTTATCTTATAAGAAAGCTCAAAAAAATAATTTTTATAATAAACTACTTGGAAAATATGAAGAAAATACCAAAATCTTTTCAACTCAAAAAAAATATGTAATTTTCATATAAAATCTAATCAAAAACTATTAACAGTTAGCCAAATTGTTAACCTATCCAAAATATTATCGGCCACTACAATTTCAATGCATTAATTTTGTGTATACTTAAAACACAATCCTCAGTAATACAAGATAATAACTTAGTCATTTCTCATAATAAACTACTTATCTCAAAAATTATTTTTTTAGCAGCTCATTTGCTACATCATCAAAACTGGTCTCAAAGTCATACTTAAGCTTAAAAACATAAACTAACATGAATGTAAAAGGAATAATTTCAGTAATCATGTAATATACAAAAAACAAAACACTTCTAAATAACCCTTACCTATCTTTTTCTCCTTTTACATAAAAAAATATTAGCTCAATAACATAAAAAAGCCCATTAGAAATCACATAAAACCCACCTAAAAAAATAACATTTTTTTTTATCTTACTAAAAATCTCTTCAGTAAAATTTAAACGAGCTGTCTTAAGTAATAATGTTGAACTTACTAAAGTTGCAAGGAATACACATAACCATATAAAAATAGAACATATATCAACACCTTCTTCATATAAACTATTTTGAGTTCTATTAATTAAATCTGCTACTGATAATAAGATATACGTGAGAAATAAAGCTAGATACACAGTTCTGAAATTACGTTGAAAAATATGCCTTTTTTCATTTGTCCATTCAAGTTTATAGAAACAATAAAAGCTTATTGAGATATCAGTGATTATAAATGTGATGGATAGATAGAAAATATCACCTATATCACATATAAACCAACGAGATGTTAGCTGTATATTCCAAAATACTGATAATAAAAGGATAATACGCACTATATGGTAATTACTTAAAGCATTTCCGATAATGCATATAAGAATCCCAATTATTTGCTTTTTATATGTTCTGGTAATAGTAAGATTTATGCGAAGAATAGCTCCAATAGCTAATAGTACATAAGATAATACTAAAGCCCATGTAAAAATTTTGAATAAGAGTGTATTATTAGAATAAGTACCTAGGTCTCCATCCATATTATATAGAAAAAAACTTTATAAGATAAAATCATATTTTTCATTGAAACTTAAAATTTTTCTTTATTCAACCTTAAAAAACAAAAAAAATAAACCAGTCTTAAAGTTTTCTGACAAAACTCCCAACATTTTTACACTTATAATATCTTTATTATAAAGAATATATTATTTAATTGTAATGAGAATATATTATACTAAGATTATTATATTAATTATGGATGGAAACCTTGTTTTGTTTAATACTTCAGATCCTATATTTTTAGCATCTAGATGGTTTTTCTTTATTAGCTATATTGGCTTAATAATAACAACTATCTTTCGATTCAAATATCCTATAGTTTCTGCATACAAAAATTATTTACTACTTATTTTATTATTTATTGTGCTAATTTCTCTAGGTAACAAATAATTAGTCAGGCTCATTTTAATACTTTTTTTAACCTTCTCATTTTCAAAACCATTGGAAAAAATTGTTTTGAATTTGGCTACAGGGTTTTATATAGCTTTAGGATTAACTTTTTTAGATATGATACTTGTACTATATGAAAACTACCAAGAAATATTATTTCACAGAGATAATTCTCAATTTTTATACATAATTCGCCTGATCTTTATATTGCTTACTATTTTAATAACTACAGTATCAATTGTTCTAGGTCTGCTTTCCTATAATTCACTTGCTTATCTTATTTTTTCTATATTCATTTACATAGTCTACTTTATCATTACAATTTCAGATTTAGTGATTGCAATACGTCTCTGTAAAATTGCTAGAATAATATACTCTGGAAAAATTTGTGAGAACTTCATAAAAAATGTTAAATTGCTTATTTTCCTAACATATTTGATAGCTCTAATATCAGTATCACTTAAAATATCTTTTGGTCTAGTTAATGACTTAAATTCAAAGTAAAATTTACTTAGGTGTATAATCTATTTCTTTTGTATTTTTATTGGGGAAATTTTACCATTAGGGTGTATTTTAGGATATTCCTTTAAGCTAAGAGAAAATTTAAATGATTCTTTTGAAGGAATTGTCATAGAAATATTATCAAAGGGCTATGAACAAAAAAATTAGTTTAAAATTTATGATAAGTTTAGTTATTGAATTTTACTTTGATATTAATTGTGACTATGATTTAAAACTAATCTAACCCAAAAACCAAAAACCCAAGCAAATAATATTTCCTTATCAAATAAATTAAAACCCTAATAAAAAAATCACCTTAAACATCTTCAATACAGCATCTTCACCATATCATAATTCTATTTTAAAATTAAATAAAATCAATATCCTCCATAACAAAAACAATTAACTTAAAATAATCATCTCCATCTCAACTTCAATCTCAAAACCCAGCTGATTTTTCCGTAAACCAAAATCACATAAAAACTTTTTAAAGGCCAAAAAAATTTTATAAAACTTCCATCAACAAATCGAAAAATCTAATTATAAAAAATAACTATGCACTATACGGTAAATGTTCAAAGTGAAGCTAAATTCAAGTTAAATATTATGCAAAATCTAGTTGTTGAAGAACAAGACGAAGAATCCAAATCCGTAATAAGTTCCATCGATAGTAGCTTAGTAACAGAAGAAGACACATCAGGAAACCCTTTGCCCCCAGAAATAGTAAAGATCCATAAACAAAACAAGCAGATGCAAAAAGACTTAACGACAGGGTTGATGAATTTCAAAAGTACTAGTCGGAGCTTTATAAACTCATCAGAAAGCATAGGAGATTTTGAACCAAGTCATGAAGAGCCTGTAAAAAGATATGAACCTACAGATAAAGTTGAAATTATGACTATGTTATCTAATAATGAAAAATTGAAAGGATTTCTTGAGCAGATAATAAAACTTCAAAGCGATTATGAACATGCTAAGAATGATTTGAATAGAAATGAGCAGGAAATATGCGTAACTGAATCTGAATTATATAATTTGAAGTTTGGGTTAGAGAAAATTCAAGAAGAGTTGAAAGTGCTTTCTGAAACAAGAAATGCTAATAAAACATGTTGCTGCGTTTTAATATAAATGTCTTATATGAAAGACAATAATTTTATATAGCGTTTTATGATAAGTTTGAGAAAGGAATTAAAGGAGTGATTTAAATTTTTGTAAGTGTTGTTGTTTATATTAGTTTACCTTATAAAATTAGTTAGGATAGCCCCAAATGTTTGAAATGTTGATAATTATTTTATAATAAGCATCTATAATCATATATTAACACCTAAGTATTTCTAATAAAACTCATAATTTTCGCCTTAACCCTAAAACTCCATACCAATTTTCTCAAACATAATTCCTAAAACCTTTTAACCTAGTCCTACTCCCACTGATCTGCTAAATCCTAACCTAATCCTAAATCTAATCCTACACAACCTCCAATTTCCATCAAAACCCAAAAAAAACACATTATCTTCATCGTATAATAAACATGTGATAATTAATGGTACCAATCTCCCTACCCCCTCCCTCCACAAACATCCCTAAATCCTTCCAAATACATTTTTTCCACATCTTCTAATAATTATCTATGCTCACCATAGTCTTCATCAATATCTTTACCCCCGTATTCAGCATGTGTAGTTTCTCAGAAAACTGTACAATGCCTCCATACATCTGTAACCCACCTTATAAACTAGATCCACAAATCCCACCATTCAAATCAGACTGGAAATCCTCACCAGCATGTCCGATGTTTGAAGGCTTAGATGTTTGTTGTAACAGTGATCAAAACTATGCAATGCAATATAAATTCAGCCTTTTAGATAGTACATTTGGATCTCAAGTAGGAGGATGTGATATATGTGCAGCTAATCTAAAACTTCTTTGGTGTTATTTTACATGTGCTCCAAATCAAGCAGATTTTGTTGCAGCTGGTCCTCAAGCTATAGTCCCAAGTCCAATAGACGGACATTTGATGCCGATTTTCCTAAACAATTTTACAGTGACAAATTCTTTAGCTTGTGAATTATATAATTCATGTCAAAAATGCCCTTATGTTACTGAAGTTAGTGCTATGCAAAGTCCACAAGGGTTTTTACAGTTTCAAGGATATGAAGGAATTCCTATTGGGTTATTGTGGACAACTTTTTATTTTGATGATGGGCCAAATAGTTTAAGTCTTAAATTTGCATCATGTCAAGAAAATATCACAAATGCTTATGGTTATACTGTTAAACCATGTTCTTGTAATAATTGTGAGTATTTATGCGCTGGGGATTATTATATATCACAACCTTCGACTTTACATGGAGTTGATTGGGAATTGATTGGGTATTTTTATTTGGGATTGTTTATTATTACGATTATTGTTGTGTTTGTACAGTGGAGATTGAAGAAAAAACAACAGCGGCAGGAGGAAAATAGTCCTTTAAGAGTACTTCAGGATATAGAATAGT
Source organism: Stentor coeruleus (assembly GCA_001970955.1). Taxonomy (NCBI): domain Eukaryota; phylum Ciliophora; class Heterotrichea; order Heterotrichida; family Stentoridae; genus Stentor; species Stentor coeruleus. Next base: position 20,965 of record MPUH01000262.1, on the reverse strand, counting down.
AATACAAAGATTAGATAAATTTAGTATTGGAATTTTCTTAGTTTTTATTGGAGGATAATTGATGTTTTTAAAGTTATATTTGATATATATTATTCATTTATATAAAACTTATTATGAAATATTGTTATTCTTTATAACAAAATTATTTTATAGTTATCAAAATTTTATTTTATGTAATCAGCGTAGTGTGAAAGCAATTAGTAAGCCTTCATTTCTTTTGTTTCAATAGTGGACTCAAGTATAGGATCTAGAGGTAGTTCTATTGTTTTATAAAATCTATTATTTCTTTCAAATCTTGATGTAGTAAGTGGAATTGTATGTTTTTCTTTAAATTTAAACAAACCAGGGGATTTTTTTTCTTGAGCACTTGATGGGAATTCTTTTAAATGTTGCATTTTTAGCTCTTCGAATTCTTTTATTGCCATTATAGCTTTAGCTTCTGCTGGGATACTTTTTTTCCTATAAGGTAAATTTTTTATATGCTTCTCCCTCCAAAAACGCTGTATTTTTACAGCTGCAGCAGTTTTGTCAATCTTAGGTTTTACAACTCGTTCTTCAAGTTTTCTACATTTAATTTGAAAAACCTCAATCTGATTCTGCAGTTCAGCAATTTTCTCTTCTAACCCATGAATTTTCTTATCCTCAAAAATCTGTCTAGCTCTTTTCGGCACAGTCAATGGTTTATCAATCTTAGGCAGCCTCCTTTTCACCCTATTTTTCTCATCAAAATTTTTATTCGAATTAGCCCTTTTCTCTTTATATCTCCCATCTTCTCCATTCAAAAAAAATTTCTTATTTGTCTCAACGCTTTTATTCCTTTTAGAAAAAGTTTTTATCTTAGGTAATCCCGCACTACCTCTTTTCTTAGTAAAAATCCTAACATCCATAGTTTTTTCTGGTTTTAGATTCACAATATTCTTATAAGCTTTAACAAGAGCCCCAGTAACTGAATGTTCATATCCAAGGTTTTTTTCAGCAAGATCAAGTCCACATTTATAAGTAATCAAAGCATTATCATACTCTTTCAAAAGCTCATATTCAAAACCTGTACTATTAAGGGCAATTATTAATGATGTTAAAGTTGATGAACTCTTATCAATTTCATGAGCTTCTTTTAATAGTTTTGTAGCCATAATCCCATGACTTAAAGCTTTTCCATGTTGATTTAGTAATGAATATGCGGCACATATGTTTAAATGAGTTCCTGCGATATTAGTTTTATCGTATATTGTTTGGATTTCGAGGTTTAGAGCTTTGAAAAGGTAATCTAGGGATGTTTGGAATTTTTGGATCTTTTTGTAATAACAGCCTAAGTTGTTGTTTGTTATAGATAAAAGTTTGTTGTAGGATGAGTTTTCTGGATGTTTTAGTAAATCTTCAGCTTTTTGTAAGAGATTGTAGGCTTCTTGGAACTTGTTGTCTTTTAGGTTCTCCATGGCTAGACGGTTCCAGTTAAGTATTAGAGGTTCGATATCGGATTTATACATTTTATGTATTTGGATTGTAATTTTTTATGCTCTTTGGGTGCTTTTTTTATTAAATTTTTGAGGATACTGGGGTTTTTTGTGTTTTAATAATAGTTTTTGTGTATTTTTGAAGATTAATTATCGAGAAAATTTTTATTTGAATTTCTGATTAAGATATAGACAAAAATTATATAGATTAAAAAAAATATGTAAGGTATTATTAAATCTAAAAAGTGTTGTAGATGGAAGTTTAATGTTTAAGTAAAACTATCAGAATAAGATTTAAACATACAACAAAATGGCACCAAAGTGTTTTCTGTATTATTCCGATTTGGTACTATACAATAATTTATTGTGGATTACTGTATTTTTATGAAGGGCTATAGTTTTGTGCTAAATATATTCATCTGATTCGCCAGGAATTAAATAAACTTTATAATAGACGACACTAATAGTGTTAATAATTGTTTTCTGTTATATCTTAAGGTTCTAATAAAAATGATTTTTGTTCAAACTTTTTAGCTAGTTCCTTATACATTTCTTGGTATTTCCTAAGCTTCTTCAGTTCTTTTTTCTGCTCATGTATTATGCTGAATTGTTCAAGCATTTGTTCAACAATATTCTGATAGTTTATCAAAACATCAGGATCATCAATAAAAAGCCTAGTAATATTTTCTCTGTCCTCATTAAGTTTCTTATTTTCCTCTTGCAACTTGCTATTTATATCAGAAAGTGAATTGATTTTCATTATAAGCAAATTTTTATCTTTATAAAGTTTTTCAATTTTTTTAGCATATTCTTCTTTTGCTTGATTAAAAATACACACATCAAGTTTCTGCCTTAAAACCCTAAAAATATTTTCATATGACTTCAAATGGTTTATAATATCATAATAAACACTATCAATAACATCAATTTCAGAAATTAATTCACTATTCCCTTTCTTATATTTTTCAATCCTGTCATTTAGTATTTCTTCAAAATCTTCAATTCTAGTCGATGTTTTAACTGGTTCAAAGACTTGAGTTGTTAACAATTTTCTTGATTCTCTTGGCTTAGATGTAATTATGTCAAATTCTTTTAAAAATCTTTTTGAAGGTATTGGCGAGTGAGATTTTAAATTGGTTAAGGATTTGTTTTTTTGCGATCTTAAAATCTTATCTGTCCCTAGTGATATGTTAAAATCTACACTCAATTTGCTACTTGAACGTTTTCTCTGAATACTAATTGTTGGTAGCATTTTATTATATAATTGTATAGTTATTTGAATACTTATGTAATAATGGAAGAAAAAAATGTTTGAAAAATGATATGGGCAAAATCGGAGAATGCTTTAAGTTTGATCTAAGATAGATTTTTGTTTCATTAAATACTTCAATATATAGTATTTCGTAAAACTTAATGCTTATGATCTTTATAGTTAAAACGAATCATCTTTTACGTTAGATCTAGCTTTAAGTTCCGATATAATTTGATTGTTGGTAATTTGAATTTTCCTAAGCCTTTTGATCTCCTTTTTTAAATTATCTATTACTTGACATTGTTTAAGCATCTGGTCAACAATGTTTTCGTATTTTACAAGAATTTCCGGATTGCCTTTGAAAAGCCTCTCAAAATTTTCTTGCGATTTTTTTATATGTTCATTTTCTTTACAAAGATCCTGATTTATTTTTGTCAAATTGTTTATTTTTACTACTAAAACTTCATTTTTTTGTTTAAGTTTCTCTATTTTTCCTTTATAATGTTCGAATGACATGGTTTTAAGACATTCTTTCATCTTGCTTTTTAATGTTTTTAAAAGGTTGTCAAAGCAGCTAAAATGTGAAAAAATTTCATAGTATATACTATCGATAATTTCTATTTCATTAAGCCATTCCGTTTCTCCACTGTGAAATTTTTCTATCCTTTCATGAAAAAGCTCTTCAAGTTGTTTTGCTTTATTTACATCATTAGAGTTTCTATCATAGCTTAAAGTCAAGTGTCGCCTAAATTCTTTATATTTTCCCGTTTCTGTAAAACTTTCTGCTACATTTGTTTTTATAGCCGCTGCTGGTAATGATTTGAGTTCATTTGTAGATTTGTTATGCTTACTTCGAACTATGTGATCGAGATATGGTGAAGTGCTATCCATTTTGGTCTTTGATCGGTTTATTTGAAGAAGTTGCGACCTCATAATATTATTTATATTTATTTGTGGGTATTTAAAACTCATATAAAGTTTAAAGTTTAAAGTTGGTGGTAGTTAAGGTGGCATGGTTTAAACCTTGTCCGATCAAGGTTTGTTTGTCCTACGATCTCTTTCTTTAAGCAGATTCGATATGTTAAACCACTCGTTGTCGCTGGTTATGTGACTCTTTACTTGGCTGAGGAGATCTTTACTATTTCTTTTCTAAACTGATATAACCAAATCATGCTTAGAATAGATTATTTTAGTTTGCTATGATCTAAAATTTTTAATTTAATATCATTTTTCAATAAAATAATATATATTAGATAAAGATACCAAATTGTGTTATGCTTAATCAACCTTAAATTTATATTCATACTAAAGAAAGGAGGATTTATAGTAATTAAAATTAAAAATATCCAACTAATAATCCTTAAACAGTTGAATAATAAAGTATATTTTAAGCTGAAACTAAATTTTAAAACTCAATCTACTTCAAAAATATATATAAATTTCTATTTATTATATTTATTCCATATTATCTAATATATTATCCAATTCATTCTCATCAATATCACTATCAACATTTTTCTTACCTGGTATCTCTTCTTTCTTATCAGGTTCTTTAATTGGTATCTCCAAACATTTATACTGTATCATAAGTATTAACTTAGTCATTTTCAATAAAGTCTCAAGCTCAAATGTAGCCATAATTTTAATCAAAAACTCTCTATTAGGAACTTTACTTTCTGGTATATATGGTTTTAAAAGTGATTGAAGAATACAATGTCTATATAAATCTTCAGTTGTTGTAGGGGCAAAAGATACGACAGGTAAGTAAAAGTCCCTAGCTTTATCTAAAGGTATTGCTTTTTTATTTCCTGATTCAATGCTTTGTAAGAAGTCTAATGTACAAAAAGCTGAGTCTGGAAGGAGAAGTTGATGTTTATGGGCTAGGTATTCGTATAGTTGGTAAAGCTCAGAAGACATGATTATTAGGGGTCTTGAGGGGTAAAAATTTTATTATTATGGGGGGATCTTGAGTTTAGTTTTATATTCTTTTTAGGATATTTTTGTGGATTACTGCATGTTTAGTTATTGAACCTAAAACCTTTTATTTCTATAAAAAAATTACTCTTTTGACAATAAGGCCTCTTTCTAACAACAATAATATAAACTAGATTAAATTAAGAATTTACTACTAAACAGACTTGCGTGGACCTGGTGTACAATGTCTTTCTGCAGACATTAAACATGAAGAAACATCTGTAGAATACCTTGTTCTATTAATAGATATTCTTAACCTAGAAGGAGATACACATTGATTTTCATTTGCCCTTTGATTATTAAAAGCTGTTCTCACTCTTGGTGAAGCTGTTCTTTTAATTTTATCATCAAAGCAACTTGTAATATTATAAAGATTACAAGGTGGAGCATCCTTACCACCAGGATTATGAAAGACATGTCTTCGGCCAAAACCAAAGCTTGTTTTTCTACCTGTGCCAATAGTGTTAGGAATTGTTGTAAACTCACCACTTAGACTGAATCTTCTTGGTGAAAACCTTTCAGCACGGGAAAAATTACAACCAGGAAGACGGAATTTATAGACTGTAGCGAATTTGTCTTTGCCTTGGTTTAATTTACTTGATATGGTTTCTTTGGTCGAGTTGTATGAACTTTTGTCCATTTATCATTTAGGATTTTCTTAGATTTTTAGGTGAATTTGATGATTTTTATATATTGGAGTAGGGGTTTATGTGGTTTTGTAAGGGTTGGAGATTGGGGAATGTGAAGAGAAGTGGTAGTTAAGATTTGAAAATTATAGGTTTTTGATAATATAGTTTATATTTGTCGGGTTATTTTAGGAAATTTATGTATTATGGGTTTATGGGAAGAAAAATAAAGTATGCTTTTTATTTTGTGTAGAGATATAAGCATAGAATATACATATAATGCTTTTTTCGTATGTTAGATATAATTAAAGGGGCTTTTTATCATTTTTTAGACATCGATAAGTTTTTGGAATATTTTTTTTGTAATAAGCATACAAGAAAAATTGATTTTTTTTCTATAATTGAGTTCATATATTCTTCTTGCAAACTAACTGATAACATAAAACGCAAATAAATCCATGTAATAATTTAAAATACAAATTATACCAGGAAAAATCCTCTAATCCAAGAATAAATCTTAATTTAATTTTATAACAAATATAAAATCATTTTATAAAAACTTTCATAATCACTTATTAGCATCTAATACTTTTCATATAAATCATTCTAACTCATTGCCCATAATACTAAAAACTTTTAATAAATAAACATATAGACTTATCTTTAAGAAAATCTTTATAACACACTATTCAATTCCTCCTTATATCCACACCTATAAATTATCTATCTAATAAAATCTATCCTACTACTAATCCAAAAAACACATACCCAGCCTCTTATCACAAAATCATCAAATTTTTTTTCTAAACAAATCATCCTCATATCCTTAATCCATAATAAATTTCCAATCAGAAATATTAATAATCTTCTTAATAACTCTAATCACACAATACAATTATCTAATTATAATTATTTAAAAAATCTCACAACAACATACATTTTGAGATCTTTTAATCTGCCCTTCTTCAATACTACATTCAAATCTGGGTGATGGAAATCTACTTTTCTGTATTTCCCTTTGAGTGTTTCTAAGTTTATTATTTTCATAATCAACTTCTTGTTGCAATGTACATAATTGATCAAATAGCCTTAAAAGAGTTTCTTGTTGGGTTTTAATACAAACTAAATATTCTGGGCTGAGTTGAATCCTTTTTGAAAGATTTTTTTCGATTTTTGGTAAGGTTTCTTCGATTGTACTGAGAGTTTTTTTTTTAGATTCACTAAGAAGGCTGTTAGATTTACTAATAAACTTATTGAATTGTAGAAGGACTTGCTGATTTATTATTCGGTTTGATTGGATGATTTTCTGGATTTCCTCATAAGAGGGAGTAATTGAGGACTCTTCTGTTTTACTTATACTTGGAAGTTCTCTGAGTTCTGGTAAGTCTATTGGAAGCATAGTTTATTATATGAAAAATATTAATGGATAATTGGTTTTTTATTGAAAAAAACTGATTTTGTATTGAAGTATATGCATTTTTAAGGATATGATAGGAAGATTTTAAGTAAAGTTGGAATATTACTTGGAATATAAACTCTGTAAAAATAGAGATCGGCATATTTATGCTAGTAAATGTTTGGATCACTTACTTTCTGACTATAAGGAAGAAAGAGGGATTTTGGAATTCTGTATAATGGTTGTAATCTTAAAGATATAGGATGGGTTTGGGATAATAGTAAAAGGGAGCTTAGTGAAATCTTTTATAGAAAAAGAGAAGATGCAAGGAAAAAAGAAGATTGAGGTGGAAAAAAACTGAGAAAAAAATAGTTGTTGGAATAATATTATTCATGTAAGTCTTTGATAAATTATTGATTTAGTTGTTAAGATTATATATAAAAATTGAAAGAAATTCATAATTTACCTTCAATGCTGTACTTGAACTCTCCTCTTTAAACGAAATTTTTAGACTGTTACCTGTATTAATTGTAATTCAATGCCTAAACAAAATTGCATTTCGCCCTATTACATAAACTAATTACTCTATATAAAAATCTCATAACACTCTTAAAAAACTTCTTATAAAGCATACAATTTACAATCTCTAAAAATCCCTTTATTTGTCATAAAACATATAAACTTTAAAAAATCCAAGCTTTTCTCATTCCACCCGATGTAATTTCCCAATTGATTTATGAAGCTAAAAGTATTAACATAAAAAATAATTTTCAATCAAGTAAAAATCCCTTAAACTATAAGCTATAAAGCTATAAAACTATAAAAAAGTCCATTATTTTCCTTTATGAAAAATCTAGAATTCATATAAAGTAATCTCAAATAAATAATATGAGCCTCGTTGAGAAGGATAATGTATTCAAACAGTTTACAGTCAAGCTGTCAACTGCTCCATCTCTGCCAGCTTATAGACCTCCTGTGCGCAATCCAATTTTGCAAGAGGAAGTTAATGTCCCAATCCAGAAAACTTACACCTTTAAGCCAATAAACACTTCCCCTGAGAGGAAAACAGGTATTAAGATGGGTGCATATGCTGAACAGTTTAAAAAATCAAATGTTTTTGGTGAGCCTTTGAATGAATTTGTCCCTTCTAAAAAGTATATTGCAGAAACATTAACTGATATATCTCCACCTATTAGCTTGAAAAAATCTATATGCCAACCTCCACAAAGAGACCCAATAATTCAAGATACTATAACCCCAGAACTTCCAAAAGTTAGGGAAAAAATTTTCACATCGTCAGTGTTTGATCACTTATTTAAAGACCCAAATACTTTAGTTGAAGCTAAGGAACGTCAAGGCAGTTCGTTATTTAAATGGCCTCCAGATCACTACCAGACCGTCACTATATATATCTGGTTATGGTTTGGTGACTACTAATAGAATAAAANTCACTTATTTAAAGACCCAAATACTTTAGTTGAAGCTAAGGAACGTCAAGGCAAATAGTAATTTATATACAGTTTTGAATATATGAATAGTAAAATATTCCAATCTAACGGTAAAGTGCCTGATTCAAGTCCTAAAAAAAAGCTTCTAGGAAATCGTGCAGAAGTCGAAGATCTTTTGCAGTATAAAGATGCAAATCAATATAGGGAAGTATTTACAGTTAAGGATCCAGTGCATAACAAGATACAATCAAATGATTTAGTGCAAAAAAAAGCACTTAGCGGATGTGCGAAAGTTTATAGAATACGTCGTAATCAATCTGCAATAACCTTTTAATAGTTTAGATTATTTAAAATCTTACCTGCTTGTTATGGTATAAATATTTCCTTTCTACATCTTATCTTTAATTAAATTATAATCCTACTATCAATTTCATCTTTTCTCAAACCACCCATTAACCAAAGTAAGATACTCCTTTTTAAGTTTATCCCTGACTTTCTCAAATTCGATTTTCTTAAAAAACCTAGCATCATCTATAAGTTGTGGTATACAAGTTTTAACCTGAATTTCTTTATTTTCTCTATTCCAAGCACTATCAGCTAATAAATGTCCAAAAAGTTCATCAGTTTTCATTTTCTTAACCCTCCTCGTTCTAATCTTAACAGATTTCTGCCTCATCACCAAAGAATTTTTATTAGGAAAAGGGTCAAATCTAGGAGGTTCAGCCATCTGCGGACAATACATTTCTGGCATTTCTGGTATTGTATCACAACTATTTTCAGGTTCTGAACTCATTAAATCTTTAAGTATCATTGGCATACTAGCTGCTCTATTGTGAAATTTCATTTCACTTCCTAAACTACACATTAAATGCTTTTTCCTTTTAACTGGGGTTATAGTACACTGGCTTCCAGGACTATTTATTACTCGATTTCGATTAATACTTTCTAATAATGAATACATTTTTTTCAATCTACTTCCAATAATTATTGAATGAGCTAAAAGTTTTCTTCTTGGAGTTGAAAAACAACTTTTTATTTTTATGATATATTTTCGAAATGCTCGTTGGATTGCAATTGCTGCATAGGTTTTTATGATGATTATATGGTTAAGTCTATTGATGAACTTTTTCCACCGTTTCTGTAAAATGCTTGTAAATAAGTCCTGAAATTGATAGGCTTTAGCTTTTAATTTTCTTCGACGGTAGAAACGCTGGATTGTCAGGGCAGCTTTGGTTTTGTATGCGAAGAGAAGTTGTTGCATGTTTTTGTTGAAAAATGAGAAATGATGAGATGCTGTTTGCTCGCTTTCTATAGGTTTTTTTGAGGATTTGGTCTTGAGATATATAGGCCCTTTTTCTTCGTCTTCTGGGTATGTAACTTCTTGTCTCGAAATTGTTGGAACGACCTGACTTGTGCCAGTCCACTTTGCATAACACCCTTTGGATACCATTATTTTATATTAAAACCCTATGATAACCCATAAACTTTCTCTCTTTTAAACCTATCCTAGCACATTTCTAATCATCTCCGATCCTTTAACCTTTCTCCCTCTGCATTTTTTGCCAAAATTCAAAAATAAAATTTTGTTAATTATAATAAATGAATGGGTATATTAAAGAAGCCAATCGTGGTGGTGTCCACAATCGATTGTATCTAGACTCAAGCGTTAGGAAAAAAAAGCAAGACAATATCGAAAAGCAAATCTCAATAACAACAGACTCAACACAAAAACCTCGACAAAGAATCGAAGATCTTCTTCTTCAAAAATACGCGAAATCCCAAGCGAAAATCAACACCCTACGAACCAAACAGCAAATCCAAGAAGTTCAACAACTGAAACCAGCTCCAAAAATCAATAGAATTTCTAAACAAATCGTTGAATTACGAGAAGGTATACATAATGATTCAATATCTCTCTATACAACCAAGTTATTAAGTGGCTCAAGATCAGCTAGTGCTATAAGAATTCCTCCAAAACAAAGTTTTTTATCCCTAATGGACTTAAAAATGAGTGAAATCACAGGAAACTGCTCTGGGCTTATAAAAGTCCAAGAAAATGAAGAAAGTTTTGATCAAGAAGTCAATACAATCACAAGAGAATTCGCTATGTTAAAAAACACTGGACAAACTGAGAAAGATAGGGAATTAAATGATATAAGAGAAGCTTTGTTTTCAAAAATAAGGGAAAAAGAAACTCCTAAAGTAAAAGCTGATGTACTTAATATGAATGTACTTGAAAGAAATAATTATTGGCTTAAAGAGAAGAATGAAAAATTGAATAATAAAAAAGAAATTTTAAATAAACAAGAAACAATTGGATGTACGTTTTCTCCAAGATTAACCCCGAGGATTGATTTAACTCATGATAATAGAAAACCTTCTATGCCGGTTGCTAATTCGTATTCGCAGAAATATTTGAATAAACCAAATTGTGTGAAACCTAAAGATGATATACAAGGTAAAGTGGAGAAAAATGGAATAGAGAAGATTATGATGTATAAGTCATTGTCACCACATGAAAGAACTCTTAGTCAGGGCCAATCTATGACTTCGCTTTATAAAGCTAAACCTCTGGCCTCATATAAAAAATAACATTAATAGTATGATGCTTTATGATTAATCTTCTAATAATAATAAAATGGATGAATCTCATAGACTGTTCATCTTCAAGAGAGCTTCTGAATTTTTAAACCCAAAAGAAATTGGTAATCTGTTGTGTTTAAGTAAATCACACTATGAGCACTTAAAACATTCAGAAGTTTGTTTATACCTTCTGATAAACTTTCTTTCAACTTTATTTCAAAGAAAAGTTACTTCAGAGACTTATATATCAGATTTTGAAGAATATTCAGGAATAAAATTATCATCAATAGTTGAAATACCTCGAATATGTTATGTTCAAAATTTGATTAAAAATCCAAATGGGGCATTAGGTTTTGATCATTGGGAAAAGGAAGATGATGGTGATGGCTGGTGTATTGAAAACTATTTTACATTTAATAATTCAAAGACAATTTTTGTTGGTTCTTATGAAGAATGTTCTTTATCAGTGAATATAGAATTAAGTCCTTTTACTGGATTGAAATTATTTGGTAGGAAAGCTAAACTTGTTGTCGGATCTCCAGTAAAAAGAAGATGGGATTGTGGTAATACCGTGAGCTTAAAAGTTATTATTGAAAATAACTTAAATGAAAGTAGAAAGAGTGAGAAAACTGTTGTTCCAAAATATTTTGAACAAGTTGAAAGAGAATTCTCATGTCCTTGGGAATTACTTGGGATAAATATGGAACTTGAGCAAAATGATACCATTGCAAAGATTTGCTTTTATGGGAAAGATGAGAAATGGTGGGCAGGAAACTATGGACCAAGGCTTGGTTATTGTTTTGCTAGGGTTTATTATTATTAGATTAATATGATTAATCTTTTAATCAAAAATATTAACTAATTATGCATATAACTATAAGGTTTGGAGGTTTGGTTATTTATAATATTCTTTAATACTATCTTCTCCTGGTAAGTCATTTTGTTTAAAAATTATACCATAATTTGTGTATATTTTATCAACCCAATTTCTTACAAGGAAAGTTATATCCCAAGAGTATTTTTCTTCATCGGTATGTCCAACTATTATACTAGCTTCTGATTCATGATAAAAATTAGGCATATCAATCCATTTGACCATAGTTTTTCTCAACTTTATGAATAAATAGAAAAGGTTTCTCCAGTCATACGAATGTAGGCTTTGACAATTATTTTATTGTTAAGACTTGTTAGATTATCAAACTTAATTAAAGATCTTCTCATATTTTTATTAGGAAGACTATATCCTGTAAAAAGATTATCATAATTCTGAAAATTCGAAAGAGTTATTAAAAACCTTGAATCAGTATTATTAATGATTATTGTCTTATTATTTAGCATGCAAATATGTTCCAAAAATTATTAATACTTTTTATATCACTTCTTTTTGCAATATTTTTTTGATCTTACACTAAGCCAAAAATTATCTAATTATTTATAAAGAAAATAATATAAATTTAACTTTATATATTCTTGATTATCCTAATAGTTTTATAAAATGCATTAAACTATTGATCAAATCTATAATTTTTTATAATTTCAATTGTCTGTTTATTCTAATTAGATACCTAGGGAGTTACAACAGAAATAAATGACTTCAAGTTGTGGAACCTTTTGCCTTTGCATTAAAAATTTTACCTGAATCCAACCAATTGGAACATTTTGCTTTAGCACCAAACCATAATTTGGATTAAAAAGAGGATGATTTTTCCATTTTATAGCATTTCCATAGGCTTGTTTGATTCTATGAGCAAATACTTCTTTTGAATCTAGAAAAGTATAACAGAACTAGTAGTGTATAGAACTCCAGCTAAGCGTAAATAAATTTTTGCAATATTTTTCCCAGTCAAACTGGTAAGGTTATTAAATTTGAGCAAAGTCCATCTTACATTTTTATAAGTTGCGGTGCATCCAGTATAAGTCTAATCAGCGAGAATAAAATCTCCTGCTGTATAAAGATACCTTGAATTATTGTTATTGATTAAAATGTTTTCTAGCTTTAAGTTAACTGAACCTGGCTGAATTTTTAAGATTTTATTTTGATATTAAAAACTTGCTTTGTAAATTGGGAAATAATTAACCTCAGAAAAGCTTTGAAGGTATATACTACTACTGGTAAATATCGAGCAGCATTTGTATCGCCAAAACATTCAGAAAAGCACTTAATATGAATTAGTTTTATCGAAGCCTATGAGAGTTATTGGAGTCTCATATTTCTTATATTTATAAATCGATTAATTATTTTAATCTTTGATTTATATACAAGAGTGAATTTTTTAGTGGAATTTTACAAACTTATATAAAACGCAAATATATTTAAGGTAGTTCTACAGGTATTATGATAATTATGCAGTTCAAACTTATATACAATTTTTTTAATTAGCTTATCTTGTCAATCATTATACTTACTTCAGGTTGAGAATTGAATCACAGGAATCATACCAAGGAATAGATGAATAGATCCCTGAAGAAATAAAGGAAACTAATAACCAGAGAAAATATAAGAAAATAATAATTATAAAAACTAAAGAGTTTTTAGATGAAAAGGAAAACTGGTCACATCAAAAATTTATAAATTTCTATCATTACATAAAATTATCTTTTATACCCTAATGCATCCATTGCGATTCATTTTTTTAACTTTAAGACATTTTTTATAGATCCATAGTTTCAACTTAAACATCCACAGCATTTACTAAATATTTCAATCTTTAAAATCTTAATTGATTATATAACAATATCCAATTATTTTTAATTTTCACAATAAAATTTATCTAAATCAAATAAAAAGCCCTTATTCTCCAGCCCACTCCACAAACTCCAACTATGAAATCCATTCTCATATTATCTATAGTTTAATATACTGCAAACTCTCACTTAGTACCATAGCAATTTCATCAAAACTAGACCATGTGACTCCAAGAACTTTAGCCGAAGCATTATAAATCAAAACATTGTCCTTCTGTCCTTGTAAAGGTTTCCCTGTATCCTTAATAAGAACATGACAGTCTTCTCCAGCAATACATATGCAATAACCATTAGGAGCCCAACACATACTATTAATCCCCCCCGAATATCCTTTAATCTCATTATAAGGATATAATTGATTTCTAATATCAATAATAATCACCGAAGATGCATCCATATTTAAAACAGCCAAATAATTAGGGTCGCATTTATTCCAACATACCCTAACAACAGCTGTTTGTCTTGGATTTTCATATATAATACTACATTGATCCAATGATCTTAAATCAAATTTCCTCACTGAACAATCAGTACTTGCAGTGACAAATATATTTGAATCATGACTAAAAGCAATATCATTAACTTCATTATTATGGGCAAGTATTTGTTTTCTAACAACTTGTTTATTCAAATCCCATATTGTACATGTTTTATCTATACTCGCTGTACCTAAAGTACCAGGATCATGAACACACCAATCAAAGCTTGTTAAAGGTCCATTATATTCTTTATTATCATAATGTGGGGCAAGTTGAGCTCTAACTATCATTTGCCCATCTTCAAAACGCCATAGTCTTAAACAATCACTAGATGTAGCAAAAAGTTGATCTTGAATTGTTGGTGGAGACCACATGATTTTGGTTGGAGGGTATAAATGATTTGCTGTGGACTGAAGTTGGATTGTGTTGGTTGTATTGTTAAAAGAGAGATGTTGAATATAGTTGGTTGATTGCTCAAGCATACTACTTATAAGAAAACTTCCTTGATTTTTGGAGGAGGATAAGGCATAAAGGGGCCAAGGAGGTTTATATGTGAAAACTTCGTTTTGGATAGGGTTTTGACGAGTAGGACTGGCATCGAGAAATGACATTTTTTACTTAAGTTAAGAGGAATGTGTATAAAACAAGGGATGGAAATTAGTCATTGTGATTTGGCTTTTAGGGTAGAATTTGATAATAGAAATAAAGTTTTTTTAGGTGGTTATGTTTTGTGATTGGGGAAATTATTATTGTTTATGAATGGATTTGGAGAAAATGCTTTCTTTTAGGATTCAATATTAAAGATTATATTATTGAATATAAAATAAATAGTTACTAAGTTAAAATAATTTGTATTACTATGGGAAGTTGTCAATGCAATGATAAAAACAAAGACGATTGTGCTGTTGTTGTAGAAGAGAGCATTAAAAAACAAGAAAGGATACAGTTCATGACAGCACGACCTGAAATTTCTGCAGCCGCTGCACAAGCCCTTTGCAAAGGATATTTAGAGCGTAAATCATATAAAAATGATCATTTACTAACTACTTACATGACCTCTAGTGCATTATCTTTACTACCATCAGAAGCTCGAAACACTTTAATGAATATACTGAAACTAACCCCCATGTCTTTGAAAAAAGGTATTTCTTATATCCGGTTAATCGATGGGAGTAGCTACTATGGAAATATAAATCAATCAAACAAGCCTCATGGAGAAGGAGAAAAATATACATTAGATGGAGTATATACTTATGGCAATTGGATAGACGGTGAAATCAGTGGTCAAGGTGTTATGGTTTACAATAATGGAGATTATTACAAAGGGAATTTTATGTCAGGAAAATTCCATGGCCAAGGGATTCTTCGTACAATTGACGCACAAAGTTATGATGGAAGTTGGCTTCTAGGTAAACAGCATGGCTACGGTATAGAAAAATGGCCTGATGGGTCTTTATTTGAAGGTACTTTTCTTAATGGTAAAAAGCATGGAAAAGGAAAATTTATGTGGAACGATGGGAGTATGTATCAAGGAGATTTTAAAGAAAATCAAATAAGTGGAATTGGTATATACAGATGGTCTGATGGTAGAGAATACTCAGGTGATTGGGTAAATAATGTTATGCATGGTAAAGGAACTTTTACTTGGCCTGATGGAAGATCTTATGAAGGGGATTATGTTGATGATAAAAAAGAAGGGTTTGGAGTTTTCAAATGGCCTGATGGGAAAAAATATGAAGGGAACTGGAAGAATGGTAAACAACATGGAATTGCTGTGATTACTGATGAGAATGGTAGTATGAGAAAAGGTGAGTGGGTTGATGGGAAAAGAATAAGATGGGTTTAAAATAATAGTAGGATTATTATGTTAGGAATGAAAATTTAGGAGAAATTATTAGGAGGGTTTTGAGATGGAGAAATTGCTAAAACAAGACTATTTTCTAAATAATAGAAGGTTATTATAGTATTAATATTTAAGATTGGGTATTAAATACGGATTCTATGTGAAATATCAAGCTCGGCTAATCGACGAGGTAAATTACACACAACATCTGAGCCATACGGGAACTGATTTCCTCTCATTTCAAAAATCCCTGCAAGTCCTTGTCCCCATCCATACAATGTTCCAGCTTTACTAACACAAATAACATGAGCCTCTCCACAGACTGCATCAACTATTATTTCCTTTTCTAAAGATGTGACAATAGAAGGAAATTCCATTTTTTTGACTGTGTTTCCTAAACCTAATTGACCTAATTCACCATTTCCCCATATATAAATTTCTCCACTATCAGTAAGAGCTAATGAGAAAATAGCCCCAGCACTAGCTTTAACAACTTTTTTATGTTTTAAATATATGACTCTTCTTGGAGAAAAACTCATATATTTATCTTTAATCCAATTGTTAGGAAGACCAAGTTGTCCATCTTCAGCCCATCCGAATGAATAAAGTGCACCTTCATTGTCAATAACTAGTGTATGAGCTTCACCACAGGCAGTACCTTTGATTTTCTTAGATCCAAAAAGTTCGATTTTTGTTGGAAGAGAAGTAAAACATCCAAGGTGGTCTTTTTGGAGATTTTTTTCTGGAATTCCTAGTTGATTCACATCTCCTCGGCCCCATACATAAATTTCTTCACTTTCGGTTATGGCCACTGTATGGTATGCACCACTTTCTATATATGTGGATTTTGGTAAGTGACTGATGAGAGTTGGAAATGTGCATGATAGAAGATGTCCTTGGCCAAGGCAACCTGAAGCACCATATCCCCAGGAATAAACTTCGCCTTCAGTAGTTAACAAACAGCAATGCTCAAAACCAAATGACATCCACGATACTTGCCTTGTAAGCATATCAAAAGCAATCCTCTCTGATATCAGCCTTATAACCTTATTTTCTCTATACTGAATAATACCTCTAGAATGACTTTCTAAATTAGAAAACTCAATTATAGGACAAGCTATAAACCCAGTACAAGTAACAGCATTTTTGATTTCTAAGTTACGAGGATTGCTAACACTAGCACAAAAAACTATTTTCCTGTATATTGGAGATAAAACATTAGGAATATCAGGGAGCATTAGGGAAATATCTTTGACAAAAACTGGGAAATCATCAAAAATATTGATTTCTTTAGGAGTTGATGTGAGAATATTCTTACTCGCACAAGCTTTAGGGAGGAAAAGACGTGTGGAAATATGAACAGAGCCTTCATCAATACCTGAAATATCAGTAGAATGCCTAATATTATTAATCTCAAATGTGTTTTCTGGTACTAATTCTACAATATAGCTTTCTTTAGAGCAAGTTATTAATTCTTCTTCATTAGTTGGGATCATAGTATGATGAGTATCAGTTACCGAAAATATCGACTTACTACTCACACTAGCATAGCTATTTGGAACTTTCGAATAAACACTTGAAGTGTCGAAATAAACCGATTCAGAAATATCGAGATTTACTGAAAATTCACTAGACTCAAACTCATGAGTTTTGCCTATTTCTCTAAGTACTTGTTTCACTAACTGTTTTTTAGATTCTGTAAGTTTTTTTGCTTCACTTTCACATCTATCAAGGCCAAACTCTATAGTATTCACTGAACTATAAGTAACTTCTGGGCTTGTATGCTCTAAAGTTTTAAATGGGCTTTGAGAACAGATTTCGTTAATAGCTTCAGTCAAATCATAATACTCTGGATATGAAAACTCAGAACTAGGGATTATTGCATGATTATTTACGGTTTTTGTTGATGCATAAGTTAAAGTTGAATAACAATATAATGGGTCAATACGAAATGTTGAGAAAACATTGAAGAAAAGCTGGGGTTTTGAAGCTAATGGGCCTTGATATTCTGATGATTTTTGTAGTATGAATGAGTTAGGAGTTTTGGCTTTTAAGCTTTTGAAAGGTGGAGGAGCTTGGATTGTATTTTTCATTTCACTTTTTATGATAAAATTATACGTTTGTTTAGGTTTTGGTTATAATGAAAGATGGGCTGAGAAAAGTTTGAGAATTTTTATCGGAGTATTAAAGAAGTTGTTTTGGGAAATTTGTTGATGATAAATCATGTATTGAAAATGATTTAAGATGTTTATTTAGTAGAGTAGGATTTAAAAGTGAGTTAAAATTCATGTTTTTCAGAGTAAATGTTTAGATTTAGAAACCTCTTCAAATTTTTGTTTATATTTGCTTATATTTTATAATATATAATAATATATTAAATAATACTATTTTTATACCCCAAAAGACCAAAAGTTATAATAAATAAATCAACATCATAAAATAATAACCTTCACGAATCCTAATATTTCATTAAATTTGCATCATAATTTCATATACCCATCACCAAACCAAAAAAAAATGCACACAAAAACGCAAAATTCTCAATAAATAAACTCTAAAATCCTACATCATCATATATTCCTCGCTACAAAAAATCATATATTCCCTTCACAAATAAAATCCTAATCTAAAAAAAAATTCTCTTTATTCATCTAATATAAATGGTGTGCATCCGAAGGGCTCAGTCCGCTGATTTGCTAAAAATCCAAAGCTGTAACCTTATGTGCTTACCAGAAAACTACAATCTTAAGTATTATTATTATCACATACTAAGCTGGCCTCAATTACTCCATGTTGCTGAAATGGATGGGAAAATTGTAGGCTATGTTCTAGCGAAAATGTAAAACTTAAACAGGGAAGATGAAAACCCAGATGTCCCAATACATGGTCATATAACCTCAATTAGTGTGCTAAGACCTTATAGAAAACTGGGTATCGCGACAAAACTTATGGAATCCGCTCGTATATAATATACAGATAAAGAAATGGTTGAAGTTCATGATGCAGAATACGTGAGTTTACATGTACGAGTTGGTAATAGAGCAGCATTTTCTTTATACTCAAGTTCTTTAGGTTATCAAATCCATGAAACTGAAGCCAAGTATTATGCAGATGGAGAAGATGCTTATGATATGAGGAAAGTATTTATAAAACCAAAACCAATTATATCTGAACAAGCTAAAGAAGAGCTGAAAAATGACTTGAAAAAAGAAAATTTAGATCAGAAGAAAAGAAGAAATAAGAAAAAAAGGAATAAATAGTAAAAAATATTCAACAATAAGGATTAAATAATTTGAACTATATTATTGGGTCTTTTCATTTGAATATTTTTCTGTTTATTATCAAAAGAATACATCCAAGTTATCTTATCAATAAGTTTTAATGTAGAATATAATTTTAATTCAGAAATTAATATCTAAAAAGACGATATTTGCAGGTTAATTAATGCATGCCACTAAGAAAATATGTTTATTATATCTATATTATCATTGACTTAAATTTTTTTTTTTTATATTTATCATGAATAAAAATACCCTTAAGATTATTCAAAATCTGTTAAGTTAAACTATTTAAGAGGCTTTGGCTTATTTCTTCTTATGCGCTTTTTTCTTCTTATCTGAACTTGAAGAACTTGATGAACTTGATGAACTTGATTTTTTCTTATGCGCTTTTTTCTTCTTATCTGAACTTGAAGAACTTGAAGAACTTGATGAACTTGATTTTTTGCCTTTGCCTTTAGCTCCTAGTTTTACTTCTGGGGCTTTTACTTTACCTTCAACTTTTCCTCCTCCTTTTACTTCTACCTTACCTCCAGCTTTTCCCCCAATATTTGCATCAAGTTTCATCCCTCCTTTACCTTTTTTACCAGAATCAGAACTTGATGATGAACTACTTGACCCTTTTTTCTTCCCTTTTCCACCTATTTCAACTCCACCTTTAACACCTCCTTTAACTCCAATATCAACACCTCCTTTTGCCCCACCTTTTGCTCCAATATCAACACCTCCTTTTGCCCCACCTTTTGCTCCAATATCAACACCTCCTTTAGCCCCACCTTTGGCACTAACATCAATTCCACCTTTAACTCCAACATCTAATCCACCTTTAGCCTCACCTTTTATTCCTCCTGAAATACCTCCTGAAATTTTTCCTTTACCTTTTTTACCATCAGATGATGAACTTGAGGAACTTGAACTTTTTTTACCTTTACCTTTACCTCCAATATCAAGATTACCTTTTACTCCTCCACCACCTTTGATATTAAGATCTGCACCTCCTTTAGCTCCAATATTAGCATCTGCTTTTATTCCACCTTTACCTCCAATATTAGCATCTGCTTTTATTCCACCTTTACCTCCAATGTTAGCATCTGCTTTTATTCCACCTTTGCCTCCAATGTTGATATCTCCACCAATTTTACCTTTTGCTTTCTTTCCTGATGAGGAGCTTGAGGAACTTGAACTTTTTTTACCTTTACCTTTACCTCCAATATCAAGATTACCTTTTACTCCTCCACCACCTTTGATATTAAGATCTGCACCTCCTTTAGCTCCAATGTTTGCATCTGCTTTTATTCCACCTTTGCCTCCAATGTTTGCATCTGCTTTTATTCCACCTTTGCCTCCAATGTTGATATCTCCACCGATTTTACCTTTTGCTTTCTTTCCTGATGAGGAGCTTGAAGAACTTGAACCTTTTTTACCTTTGCCTTTTAAGTCAACACCACCTTTAATTCCTCCTTTTATGTTTAGATCAACTCCACCTTTGACATCTGCTTTTGCATTTAGGTCAGCTTTACCTTTAATATCTGCTTTTGCGTTTAGGTTAACTCCACCTTTTGCCCCTGCTTTAATTTTGGCATGTCGATCACCGCTGGATTCTGAACTTGATGATGAGGATGAACTTGAGCTACTTTTTTTGCCCTTGATAGCTAAATTAGCTTTTGGAGATTCTATTTTCCCTTTAGCTTCTATTTTAGGAGCTTCGACTTTTCCTCCAATTTTTATTCCTCCCTTCTTTTTACCTGATGAAGACGATGATGATGAAGAACTTGAATTACCTTTTTTGCCTTTAATTCCTGCGTCGATTTTTCCTTTTGGTAATTCAACTTTAGCTTTTGCATCAACTTTTGGAGCTTCAATTTTTCCTTTTACTTCAACTTTAGG
>MPUH01000261.1:0-72265 GCA_001970955.1 Stentor coeruleus | reverse complement strand
TGAATATCAACACATAAATTTATTATCTTTCACAGTATTACTTCTATTATTAGAAACTATAACTTTATTATATAATTCCAAATTGTCTATTTCAAATAGTTTATCTTTATAATTTTCCTAACTTAATTATTATACATACCTTTATATTTCTCTCTCCATCTGCAATTTCCCAAAATTATAATTCACTTAAGCTATTAATTACAAAGCATTTTCTCTCAAATAATCAATAAAATATGATTCCCAGACGCCAAATCGGATCTTTTAACTCATACTACCCATGGCCCATACAGTAACACCAACATAGAGACATAAGTAAACGTGGCTGTACCGCTCCAAGACCAGAAAAGCAAGAAAATCTTTTTATCCCATCTCGAGTGCCAACAAGTTCATCCAAATATACCGACAGCAAAATACCAAATACAAAAGTTTCAATTAAGCCTTCAGGGTTTAAATCATATAAACCTCGTGAGCCAATAAGGACAATATCCTCTTATTCTTCAGAAGCAGCTTCATATAAAGATCAAAGACCAACAACCAATGCATATTTACCATTAAGCCCAACACCTGAAGATATAGAACATGTATGGGAAGAAGGAAATAAACGTCCAAAAACCCAAAACGAAAAATGTAGAAGGAAGATTATTTCCCCTAAAGCTAAAGAACCTAATTCTGAACCTTTCCCTGTAAGAGGGGGGAATAACGGAGGAAGAACACTTTTTGATGTCCCGATAATAGTTATAAAAGATGATAAAAATAGAAGAATTGCCAGTGCTAGGAGGAATATTGGGTCTAGGGCAGGACAAAGACCATCAACTTTTAAACCTGCCAGGAGTACTTTTGCTTCAAGTCTGGATCAGGAATTTTTGGAACTGTTTCAGATGTAAATTTTCTATTTAACTTGGGTATGAATTAAATTTCTTATATGATTTTGTATAAAAGTCGAGAATTTTATATAGGATAAATGCGATTTTTGATTTTTTTTTAAGACAATGTCTTGAAAATATGTTTTTTTTAAGCAGTTAGGATTTAGGTTGTATTTGTATAAAAAATAAGTTTTTTTTTTAAGTGGATTATTAATACAGTATTAATTACATTACTTGTTAATATCTATAATTTCCCCTAGTTTATTCACAAGCTTGCCCTCGAGTATTGGCCTTAGTTTTTGCAGTTCTTTTTCAAAGTCCATTTCTTCATCGTCGTTCCCATTTTGAATAATATCATCAAGAGCTATTTGACAGACTTGGCATTCGCAAGCTGTAGCATTACCTTCTAATAGAACTTGTGCGATATCTAAATGTCTGTTTTCTACAGCCTATATAAAATTTACTTCATGAAAAGGTGTTCTATTATGAATATTGCAAATATTAGGATAAGCTCCATGACTAAGTAAAGTTAAGATTGTCTCTTTGTTCCCAGAGGCTGCTGCAATATGAAGTGGAGATGAGTACTTAGGATATAATAGTACATTTACATTATTCCCATTGGATATATATTCACATATTTCATCGTATCTGTTTTGTTCGCATAAGATTTGGAGATGCGATACTTTGTCTGTTTTAGAAAAGGACTTTGAACAGCAAGGACAGCTTGTGTTTGTGGCCATTTTATAAAATATTATAATGGTCTAGAGAAGATTTTGCATATAGAAATTTTTATGGAAAAATAGGGTAAAATGTTTTGGATAAGGAATAGATTAGAATTTATGTTTTTTGGGGATAATAATGGGGGGGTGTGAATAGGTTTAAGATTTTATATGAAGATAAAAGGTTTTATTGTAGAGAGATCTGATTATAAAGTTTTAAGATGTGTGAGATGGAAATTTTGACTTAGAGGATTAGGGTTGATGGGTTTGGAAAAGATGTGAGAAGGGATGAATTATAGTTTGTGGTGGGTTAGGATATTATTTTCAACAAATAATAAAAGTTTTATGTAATTCCATAATTTAGTTCTAGAAACGATAAACTATTAACCAAAACAAAACCTAAAATTTATCTATCATACATTTCAATCTCCTTAAGTAAAAATTATCATATTCCTCTACAAAATCTTACAAATTCACATCTAATAAAAATTAAATATATAAAATTCATCATCACCATATAATAATAAAAAACTACCAAATCCATTATCTTACACCAAACCACATATATCATCAAATTCTTCCTAGTCATGCAAAGCAACACATAAATCCTGCATAATCTATTAAAACTTATTTGAATTTTCCAATTCGAATCATTTCCCTAAAACTCCAATCAAAAATCAACTCTACGATCTATGGGTGAAATGGCTTTATAAAATAGTTCAAGGACTAATGAGTCTGAACATCAAGTTGCTATACAAATCAGAAATCCATCGTCTACTAAAACCACCTCCATCCTACGATGAACTTCATTCCTACTGTGCAAATCTTTTTAAACAGGCTGTATTCGACATCACTTATCTCGATGAAAGTGGTGATAGAATGCCTATCGCCTGTGACAATGATTTGCATTTAGCCTATGCTATAACAGAGTCAAGTGGGACTAAAAATTTACGAATTTTTGTTTCAAACCCATCACGACAATCTCATGCTTATTCAAAACCATGTCATCCACTTTCAAATGAAAACCTTCCAGTTCAGTCTCAAATGACCCATTATGAAGCTAAATTTTATGAATCAGAAAATAATTCCCCAATGATTTGGCCTGATAATATTTGTGATGGGTGTAATAAAAACCCTATTATTGGCCCTAGATTTAAATGTTTAGTATGTTATAGTTTTGATTATTGTGAAAATTGTGAAAGGGCGAAATATCATGAGCATTTATTCTTGAAATTGACAAAACCACAAGATGCTCAATATAAAAGTATAGTTTTGGCAGTAAATGATCAATATGATATGAATAATTTAGTATATGGCAAAATGATAAAAATTGAAGTTAAAGAACAGATTAATTTTGGAGAAAAAACCTCTGGGGAAATTTTGTTGGTTTGGAATGTGAGGAATATTGGTGATATGATTATGCCTCAAGGGTGTATGTCTGAGCTTATAATGGGTAATGTTTCTGGGATTTTCTACCCGATACCAGCTTTGAAACCAGGGGAAGATGGGAAGATTATGGCTAAAATTTATAGTGAAGGAGGGGAGATTTTTGGCAAATGGAAAATTTTAACCCCCGAAGGAATGAAAATTGGGAAGGTTATGTTTAAAGGAGTTGTTAAGGATGATATGAGAGAAAAAGCTTTGATGATAGTTGAAATGGGATTTGATTATTATCATGCTGAAGAGGCTTTAAAAAAAAATGGAGGCAACCTTCAGAAAGCAGTTCTTTCATTATCTTAGATAAAGTATTTAAAAAAATATAGTATAAGGCTTATGAAATACTATCTGCAATTATAAGTTTTTATATATTATTTAATAAACTTTTTATAATTTCTCAAAAATATCGATCTGTACACTTTTATATCTTATTTCATAATTATACATACTATTTTCTAACTTTATACCTTTTTTAATATGAAATATTTTCTAATTTTTTTATCTCTTTATTATCTTTTCTATCTTAACTTCAACTTTACTTTTTGATCTTCGTATTTTCTCACTTTTATATATAAATTCATCTTAAACAACTAACTAATAATTTTTTCTCTCAAATACCATTACAACTTTTCACTTTTGAAAATATGAAAACCTTTAATTTTATTATCCAATGCATTCAAACTATCATTCTAAAAATAAGCCAATTATATTAAAGATCACAATTTTACCAGATAAAAAATCTAGTATAAATTTTGGTATCCAAAATGTTTTTTAATAATGAAAGGCGGCGGAAAAGGAGGTAAAGGAGGAAAAGGACTTGGAAAAGTTGGAGCTAAAAAGAGACATAGGAAAATTGCACGTGAAAATATTCAAGGAATAACAAAACCAGCCATTAGAAGACTTGCAAGAAGAGGTGGTGTTAAAAGACTTTCAGGCTTGGTTTATGACGAAACTCGTAATGTTCTCAAATCATTCTTAGAAGGAATAGTTAGAGATGCAGTCACGTATACTGAGCATGCTAGAAGAAAAACAGTCACAGCACTTGATGTTGTTTATGCATTAAAAAGACAAGGAAGAACTTTATATGGCTTTGGTGGCTAATAACTAAAATCAATGTAAATTTTTTTTAAATCTTTGTGTTTTTGTGTATAGAAAAGTTTAGATATGCCTAAGATCTAAGATGAAATGGAAAATGGCTTGATAAGATTTGACAGTTTTGGTATTTTTTAAAGGAAAATGGGGGATTATGAGAGATTTTGGATTAAGGATGTTTAGTGATTAGAAGATTGGAAGATTAAATAGAGATAGTTGGTTTTGTGATAATAGGGGAAAGGGTTTTAGATAATAAGCGGTATATAGATTTGATAATCCTACTATCTAAAAATATAAATGAGTAACTATAAATAAATCATATCACTTATATTATAATATTAAACTATATTCAATCAACTTTATATTCTCTGTAGCATAAACTTTTTTCTTATTTTCCTAACATTCTATAATCAAACTTTTTCATATATAATTTATTTTTATCAATGCTTATAATTTTGTTGTAATCCAAACTCATTCCTTTGAGCATTTTTACCTATAATTCATGTCTCATCTTTTATTAATGAACAAAATATTTTAATGAATAAGGTTCAAATTTTACAAAAATCCACAACTTGACTAGTTTTTCTGTATCTTAATCAATAAGCCTGTATGCTAAAAAAGTATTTCTTATAACAAATATTTTTGTTTGTATTTTTCAATAAGATCTCTAAGCTTCAACTTTATACTTAAACGATATCGAGGAAATTTTAATATTATGATTTTTTACCCTGTGAATGAAAATTATATAGTGTTAAAATAAGCCTTCTCCTTTAATGAACTCTTAGTTTTTCATTCAGATAGTTTGGTTTTTAATAAATTTAACTTAAATGATATTGTAAAAAGTACTAAACAGTTTAGTTAGGATAAGAAATAAGCATAACTTAAACTAAAAATTAAAAAATCATCGTTAATCAAATGAAATGATATTTAAGCTTTTATAAAAAGTATAAAATTAAGTTATAAAAATTGCCATTATATTTGCAGGGCTTATCTTATCATAAGGGTGAAATGGGTAATATTATGGCTTTCAATACAATAATAGCTCGGAAAAGATTAGATAATAATTTGTAGTGAAAATGTTTAAAGTAGGGAAAACAAAGCTTTAGGACTGCAGTCAATAATATTTTATAAAACTTAAATCAAATCATATGCAATATTGAGAAAGATGATATAAACTATGGGCTTACGATTATTTGACCTATAATTTTCATATGATTTCCAATATTTTACGTGAAAAAGTGAACTAATCAATAAAGAAATTAAAAGTAGACAACGAAAAAAAAATCTTATAAAGTCCATAAATTTCTGTGTTTAAAACAACTTTTTAGTTCATGTTTCACTTTTAGCATAATTATATATATTTCCACAATCAAAAAAATATGGTTCTAAGTTAAATAAAAAGTATAGTGATTCTGGCTAGACTAGAAATCCATTGCTTTATTTATATTAGATTAGGAAAATTAGGTACAACCAGTAAGTAGTAAATAGGATTAAATATAATACCAAAAATGGGATGCGGACTATCAAAGAAACACTCAAAAATCGACACTATTGGCACTTTACAATCTCCTGGGCTGGCGACTAAAACTCTAGTTCTTAAAGTAAGGAGTCCTGGGCATATTAATGCTTATTCAATGAGGACTAACTTAAAAACAATTTTTGAAGTAAGATCATATCAAGAAGTGTCAAGTAATCTAGAATAAGTTTACATTAGCCTCAGGTATATGCAATTAAGTATAATCGTTTAATTTTATATAAAAGTAGTAAGTCTTAAATAAAATATTGAAAGAAGATATTGAAAATCAGATAAGAATTGTTGCTTAAAGAAAGCTAAAAGCATTAGTTTTAAAGAAGTATTAGAAAATTTTAAAGAAAATGATTTTGAAATACGTTAGTACCCCATCAGTATTTAGATTTATAAATTAAGGCATACAAATTATTTTTTCTGATATTCTGAAGTCCTTAAAGGTTTATAAGCCTTTTTTAGAGTTTAAGCCATTGCTTTCTGTTTAAAATTCATATTTAGGCTTGAATAATTAACACTAAAAAAAGCAGTTTATAGTTAAGAAGAATAAAACATTTCAGTCTTTGAAAGTCTGAATTAATCATCGTAGAAATATTAAATTGAAAAATCCTGTAGAAATTTTCCTAAGGAAAATAGGAAAATGGTTTCATTGTAAGAAAATTTATAACTTTTTTTCAATTATTTTTAAAGAATTTGGTATAGGAAATGCATTTCAGCTTCCAGCTCGCTTAATATATCATTTCGTTAATTTTTTACTACAAAATTTAGAAAGCTCAGCTCATATAGGCATTAATAATTATCTTTATATTAACTAAAACATTATTTCTAAGAGTTTTACTTAATAAATCTTGTTTTATCTTCTTTTAAAGTTTCTAAATAAATACTTAGCAAAAATTTACTTATTTCGGTTCTAGATAAACTTTTTTCTTAAGTATTTCAAGCATTTAAAATTTTATTTTTTTGTCTTCTAAACTCAAACCATTATTCGGTTATCACTGATGAATTATATATAATCATACAATCCTATAAGATCTCGCACACATGCATGCGCTTAAACTGAAAAATTATTCATTTATACAGAAAAAATAATCATCTTTACATTATTCACCCTTTATCTAAAACATTTTTATATAAGGAAAAAATTAATCCAAAGTTCATATTGCATATAACTATAAAGCTTAAACAAAAGGTTATTGCCACTATATCTTATATTATCAACTTCCAAATTTTATTATATTCAATTCCTATCATCATCAATCAGTAAATCTAAAACCCCTTATTATTTAGTCTTTAATATCTTCTCTATCATCCTCAAAAAATAATTTTCTCTCCTACTCTAATCTTATTCATACTCTACTCAACAAATATTCTAAATTTTATTCTCAAACCTCTAATAATACATCTTAATATTCTTAAACTCTCAAAATAAAACTTTAATCTTCCATCTAAATCGCCATAATTTATAAAAACCTCAAAAATATCGAATAATCATACTAAAGACCTTATCTTGGATTAACTACTTATTAGCTTGGACACCTTTTTGAATTAGGATCTTGACGAATTCTATATAAATAATAATATTTAACTTACATTCCTTCTTCTTCAATTTCTAAATATTTTATACCTGATTTACTTTGTTCAAGCTCTTCTTCTAACGAACTCCCTAATGTGTTGAGTAGGGATAAGTTATACAAATATGATGTACTAAGCTTGATAGACTCAGACTTGAAATTATTACTTTCTAGATTTTACTATTGGGCCATTGATCTAAATGTAAACGGGGTGAATATATTCATCGTCATGCATTTTGATGAACTTAATAAACCTTACGCCCGAATAAGTCTAAAAGCTAATCTTGAAGAGACTCCAATGACCATATTATTTTTATATTTAAACTAAAAAACTAAGCTTTAGGGATTATTAAATATAAGTTGATCTTTATCATAATAATATTGGACATTATCGATATAAGATTTAAGCTCTTTATTAGAAAGCTCTTGTTCATCTTGGTCTAAAGGATTTTTGTTATATATTTTATTTATGATTTTTAAAGCGGATAAAGAAAGTTTGATTTGTTTTTTTAGTATTTGTTTTTTTTGTATACGATATGTTATCTATATAGAAAATACAGCAAAATTATGTCGAGATAATGATGGGTTAAGTTTTTGGTCTTGTTCTAAAGTTGTTGGATATGATTTTAGACTGTTATTGAGGATTTCAGCGTATTTTAATAAGACTTTTTTTTCTAAGGGCAGGTCGCTTTGTGAAAAAAATGAAGTGTCACGATTGTTTTGCGTCCATAGTAAAGATCGGATTGTTCGGAGGAAATTATGAGATAGTTCGTTGAGGCTGAAATAGAAAATTAGGAAACTTGTTTTGTGGTATTTTTGAGGTAAATGCTTAAGTTGGAGAGGCTGGAGGAGTTTTGAAAGTTGAATTTTTAGTCTGAAATAATCAAATCGGTTTTCTGGGATGATAAAACCATAATGGATTAATAGGGAGGTATTGGAATAGTTACCATATTCGAATATTATTTGTGACCCTTCGGAATATATTTCTGTATCTCCTGTGACAATAAGGAAATCGGAATTGTTTATATCATCGATTTTCTGAGGTTTTTTTGTTTTTTTATCTTTTAAACTCTTTTCTATAACATCAGCCTCAACAAGTATTCTTTTAGCAAACTCAAAAGTGTCTTCATTCACATTTTCAATCGCTGAAAAATTTATTTCATACAAATCTCTACAACTAATCTTCAAAATCTCGTAATTTGTATACATTTCATCATATTCTTCATAATAAATCTCATCATCAGCTTCCTCCTCTTTCTGATCTGCAAAATAAAACCCGGTATTTGAAGGCCCATGGTTAATAAAATCTGCATATGGGATCAAAGCTGAATGTTCAGGGGATCGCATAAAAGATCTTGTCCATATAATTTTCCAACACCATTCAATAGAATAAACCGAGATTTCATTAGGAAAAAATTCAGGATATTTATTTAAAATACGGCTTAAGTCATAATAAGACCCAATGTTTTTATCTTTTCGTATTAAATAATCTGATTTCAAGTCATTATCTTGAAGTTCATCAACTTCATCAGGGTCCCAATCACAGAGATTGTCAATAGTTTGAGGGAGTGTGTCGAAAAACAAAGCCCACTTCGAAGCTGGACCTTTAGATTTTTCATAAACAATTAGTGATAAAAATTGGTTATCAATACCTTCAGGGTTAGTCTTACTGAAAAATTCAGGATAAGCGTCGAATATAACTTTGAGTTCTGTGTTTTGTAGAAGTTCTGTAGAAATTATAGCATCATATTTGATACGTATTAGCGTTTCTTTAGGTTCAATTGTACTTTTTGCTATCATACCATATAACTGGTTATTAAAAAGAGCTGGATATTCCACTTTAGGACTGATTTCACAACCTAAACTTTCTAGCCAGTTTTTCAACAAAGCTACAGCTTGGGTCTTTTGAGCCTTTTCCGTGGATTCCATTTATGTCTTTTTAAATATCCTTATGATTTTGTCTTGTAATATTTTTTCCATATAAGCACATAAGGTGAAAAATATTATATGTAGGCAAAAGGTCTACAAAATAATATTTTTATTAGTAAATAAGGTTAATTAGGGATTTAAAAGGCCGGTATAGATGATTAATATTCTGGTGGATTATTAGGATATTAAATAGAAAATGGGATCAAACAACTCTTGCCAATGGGAAAACTGTAAAAATGAAGCTTTTGGAGTTTGTGGGTGCAATAAACAGAAGTACTGTGTTACGTGCTTTGAATTGCATAAAGATTCGAATCCTAAAATTCCTCATGAGTTCGCAACATTTAATGGGGTCTCACTTGAAGTCTCAGACCAGCCCATAACAATGAAATCCTTAATCTTAACAAAACTCATATACAGGTCTCCAGAAGGACTTACTGAAGTGCATGAAGGACGAATAAAAGATCGTTTGGGTAAATATGCAATCAAAATTATGCATTGCATGAATGATTCAGACTTGGCGAAAAAGCAAAAAGAATCTGAAATGCAGTTAAATATGAAACATCCAAACATATGTGAATGTAAAGCAGCTTTTAGAGATGAAACATTTCAGAGCGGGTGTCGTTTTGTTATAGTTATGGAGTTCTCTGAAGAAGGGGATTTAGAACAAGAAATTGAAAAGAGGAAACTTAAAAAGCACCCTTGGTCAGAATCAGAGCTCATGAGTCATTTTACAGAATTGATTAATGCTTTTGCTTATTTACAAGATAATAATTTGACCCATGGGGATATTAAACCAAGAAATCTGTATCAGACAACTGAGGGGAAATTGAAAATCGGGGATTTTGGAGAGTCAAAACAGAGTATGCAAGCTCTGGTTACTCAAACATATCAGGTTACAGGGACTGTTGTTTATTTCAGTCCATTACTTTTTGGAGCTTATTTAGATATAATCAAAGGGAAAAATCTTAATGGAAATGTCAGGCATAATCCTATAAAATCTGATGTTTACTCTTTGGGGCTAAGTTTTTTACATATGGCTAGTCTTAATAAGCCTACTGAATTAAACAATTTGGAAATTGGTATTGATACACTTCAAAGTAATGTGGATAAAGCTATAGCTAAACTTAATTATCCAGAAACAACTAAAATACTTTTACAACGTATGTTACAAGTTTTAGAGAATAAACGTCATGATTTTAAACAGTTAAGAGCATATTTGAACCCAAGCAGTGCACGTAGCCTTGAAGGAGTTTCTAATGAAGAAGTGCCAAAAGCTAAAGCATCTCAAATACAGAAAAGTTCAGAACCAAGACTTATATCAATATCTCAGATTCAAGGTAAGGCAAATCTTATGGACCAAAATGAAAAGCTGGCTATACTTAATAGCCATAGATTTCAATCCTCATCACGTGCTGTACTTTATCGGGATTCCGTGATAATAACCGGTGGTCTAAAAAACTCCAAATGTGTTTTCAAAATAATAGTTTCAACTTGTGCAGCAACAAAACTCATGGATATGAATGAAGGGCGTTCTTGGCATACTCTCCTTTATCATGAAGATCAATTATACGTAATCGGTGGTCGATCTGATGCTAAAGAGCCAATGAAATCAGTAGAAATCTTAGACACTATGCAAGAAGATATTTCAAAAGAAAACTGGAAAAGAGGTATTGATATGCAATCACCAAGAGAAAATACTTCAGCTATCAGTTATGAAGGTAAAATCTTTGTTGTAGGTGGTTCACAAAAAGAGGTAAATAGATGGACTCCAATGAATAGTATTGAAATATTTGTTAATGGTTCATGGGAATTTTATGGAAATTATTTAGATAGTCCATGCTCTGGTGTAGGTTTAATAGTAAACAAGCAAGGATTAATATTAATTGTTGGTGGAAGTAGGGAAAAAGGAACTCATTCGAATGAAATATTTGTTTATGACCCAAACTCAATGAATAAACCAGTGAAAAGTGAACAAACTCTTCAGGAAGCCGATATTTTCTCATCTCAGTCTTCGATGATTCTCAATGGCAAACTTGCTTTGATGGGGAGTCTTATTGGATGCCATCTTTATGAAGACGCAATAGGCAGATGGGATGTGAAATGGTATAAGTAAATGGGTTTAACATGGTTGCTTAGGTAATCTTGTAATAGAATTTGGATTTTTTTAATTAAAAATTCCATTATTATATGCAAAGGGTCGATTAGGAGTTTTAAGACATTTATGGACTTGATAGTATTTATAAAAAATTAGAATTTATATTTATATATGCATATTTTTTAAATGAGTATATGCTATAGATTAGATAAAATTGCTTTATTGATTCTGATTTAGATTTCGGATTTATTCTTAAAAAAGTAGATTGATAAATATTGGAGTTAACTTCAATCTAATAGTCTAATTACCCCCAAATATAGTTCCTTTGCGGAAATATCCCAATTTGAAAAAAATACTCTCGGGACAATTTCCCATTATGAAAAACACTTATTGAACCGTAAAGTAAGGGAGGTTAGAAAATCAACTAAATTTCCCATTTTTCAAGTAGAGTTAAAATTAAAATTATAAATTTGGGGACAATATCCAATTGTCTTTAGCCGATAAATATCAATAAAATCATCTACACATCCTAAATTATACATAAATTAAATATAAAAAAGCATATGAAAATTGTATTTCTCCTTCACAATCCCTTATTCTTAATCCTCTACAAAAGGGGGTAATTTCCAAGCATTTACCTATAATAAAACTATCTTTTTTATCTAAGAAAAATTATTTCTAATAAAAAATCCAGCTTAAAAAATTAAATTTTTTGCATTGTTATTGTATTTGTGGATGCTATTAAAGAAGTTAGACATTATTCTTAATTGGTTTTTTTATCGGAGATCGGTTTGTAGTGTCCAGGACTATTTTTTGTGCCTGAAAAATGCAGTTGGGACAGTACCACCTCTCTTGGCTTACCCTTTGTCTCTCAACCTCATCAGGTTTCATTTTCAAGCACTCAGGATGATACCATCCTTCACAGAAACCTTCGCATTTAAACATCAGTTCTCCTTGTGAGTATGGTCTTTTACAATCGCAATACACATCTTCTTCACTTTGATCTTTTTCGCTTAAGTAATCCTCGACTAGTACTTTTTTTACTGGGGTTTGTGTAATCCAGCTCTGTCTTTTCCGGTTAGATGCTTCAAGAAATGCTTGTACTGTTCGAGGCATACATGAATGATCGTAAGCCAAGAGTTTAATTGGCTCTGGCAATTCTTTTAGGTCAACCATTTTGTTGGTTCTCGAAACTTTGTAGTTTTTTAAAATCCGGTAGCTTGACTTGTGATTTTTGTATAGTTTGAACTTAGGTCTTTTTATCGACCTTGTGATACGACTCTCTACAGTATGCATAGTATGATTACACAAATGCTGTTTTTATTTATATGTTATGATGGTGTAATAAAATCTATATAAATCTTCTAAATAATAAATATACGCCTATCTACAACTTAAAGTCTGATTCTTTAACCGCAAACTTAAATATTTACTACCTATTCTTGATTGTCCACAACAATATTTTCCTGTTTTATCAATTCAAACCCTTTCTGCGTAAAAATTGTATTATCCAGCCCTGCAGTCTGAATCTCATCATTAAGAGTTAGTAACCCAAAAGCTCTTAACAAGCCAAAGATCACAATCGCCCAAAATGTTGCCCATGCGCAAACAACAACTACAGCAACAACTTTAACCGCAAGTAAATTTCCATCAGTCCCACCCCAAAATACTCCAGATTCATTATCAATAAACCCAGGTAAAACACCACCAATTAATCCAGGGAAGAAAAATGTTGGGACAATATTAAGTACATCATCAAATTGTAGCCATTTCAAGAACTTAACACCAAGGGCAAAAACCAATCCGGCCATCATACCAAAAAGCCCAGCTTCCCAAGCATTACAATTAGCAGAAGATGATATTAGAACCATTCCAGCAATAAATCCTTGATAAACTGCAGTGAAATGTGAGCATAAATCAACTGAGAAAATAGTCAAAAGTTTAAGGGCAATAATACTTGAAGCAGCTCCACAGATCCAAGTATTAGCAAAAGCTCCAGCACTAAGATAATTTTCCCCAGCACGTAAGTCATTATTTAAAGTAAAAATCCCAATAATAAGCAAAAGAGCTCCAATATAATAAAAACTATGATGTTCCATAATAAAAGCTGGAGCTCTTGAATGGGAATAATAACGTCCAGCTCTTCGTCCTGTTAATGCTGCACCTACCATACTAAATGCTCCAGCAAAGACATAGATTGTAATTGTAAAGCCAAAATCATCAACACTAGTTTCAAGTTCAGTTTGAAGCCATCCACCTGGTCCCCACATCCAAGCAACAACAATAGGCCAAATAACAACCATAATCCAGAATGTAAAAACAGGATAAGCTATATAATGAGCTTTTTCTGAAATAGCCCCATTGATTATGTATAAGACAAAAATTCCAATTAGGCCGAAATATGATGGAGATCCATCCCCAGTATCAAAAAGCCAGTTTTCACCACCAAAGTGTTCTTGGCCGATAAATTTAGAATCTACGTCACCTAAGGCAAATGCATAGCCGATAAGCCACCAAGCTACAAAAGCAACGGCGAATTGTAAGATGTTCTTTACTAAAAGGTGATTCCCGTTTGCTTTTCTCACGGTCCCGTACTCAAGAAAAGTTAGCCCAATCTATGTAAGGGTTACCAAGCCAAGATATATACCTAGATTCCACTCTAGATCACCAAAGACTAATGGATTTCCGTCTATACCTTCTAAATTAGTTGTATCAGACATTTATAACCATAATTCTTAAGGTTTAAATTTGAATAGCTCATAATGAAGTGGGTGTTAAAGATTTTATTAAACGGATTTGTTTAAGTATAAGATTTTATTTATTATAAATCATAGATTTTTGATTTAAATTAGGATATTGTGTTTAGTATTTTTTTAAGTACTTATGAAATCAATATTTCAACTTGTATCAACATATTTAATATAGTTTATTTTTGTATACAAACACTTATTTTGACATGCTAAATAATTTTTATATTTATAAGATACTTGTGTTAATTCTCATATCTTAAATTTAGTATTTAATCTCTTGTAAAAAATCAGATGAGATTTTAGTTGTTTATGATTTGATTATGATAAAGTGATAATTAAATTCATATTAGTGAATTTGCATGATCTGTTATCTTTAGGCTGAATGATCAAATTGCCCTTTGTAAAAACTTTTGTTAAGGAAAATCCATTTACCATTCATCATTTTCTTATCAGCTCAGAAACTGAATATTTTCACCCCCACTTTATTTTACTATGTATTTTCCTTTATTTTCTTTTCACTTTATATATCCAAGTTTGAATATTTGAAAACCCCTTCAGTATCACGCTTACTTTTTGAAATAATAATAATATTCACCTTTTTCATTTAAAGTCATACGGCTTTTTTCTATTTTCTGATTATTTTTATCAAATCTTATATTTTTATCCACATTAAAATACTGTTAAATATAAAAATGATATATTATGGGATATGTGATTAGATGATATAGAGATATAAATGCTATTAATTAGATTTTAGTTATAGGTAAGTATATTTTTTATGTATTAATTGTTTAGAGAAAAAAACTCACTGAATCTAGATACCTTACCTGATTTTGCTAGCCAAAATGCATTTCTAATATCCAAAATACTATTTTACTTGCATTTTATATTTAGGGAAAATAACTATGATTACACAATATTAAAAGCTTATCTTCTAAAATAATTCTCTGCAATATAATTCACAACACTCTCTTAATTCATTATCATTTTAATTTTACCACATCTACCAAGTTTATATTTTCATTCAACCCTTCAACTATTTCCAAATATCAAAAAAGTCTAATTCAACACAAACAAAAACCATCAATTTTTATAACTTTTACATTTATTTATATATTAAAATCCAAACTTGAGTCTCTTTTCGAATCAGAAAACTGCGGCAAATATTTTTGCTTCGAGTCATCAAAACCTTTAAATCCCGACCCTGAATTCCTTAGTTCTGAAAAAGTATCTCTGCTCATTCTCATTGGACTTGCCGACAATTCTCCATTAGTCCTATTATGCATACGATTCATCTCTTCTTTTAACCTATGATTTTCTTCACCAAGTTCTGATAATTGATCTACAAGCCAATTATTATCATTTTTTAACTTGTCAATCATAGCTTTTAAAAATTTTATTTCCTGAAAAGTATTTGAAGAGTCTCCTTGACATCTGCTACTTTGATTAAATACTATATTTTCTTCTTCAAGTCTTGAGATTTGTCCTTTGTAACTGAGAAGATGTTCTTTGAGTTGAGAATTTTCTTTTGAAATACGTGAAATCTCTTCAGCATATTTTTTAAGGTCAGATTTGTATTTACGAAGTTCTTCTTTTTGATGGAAATTTTCTTCCATTGCCCTTGCCACTTCTTCTTGATAATGTTGTAATTCTTCTTTATATTTAGGTATATCATCTATATATCTCATAGTTTCATCCTTACGTTTTGGTGAATCCTGTGAACACTTATAAAACTCTTCTCTATATTTCGGGATCTCTTCTCTAAACCTAGCTAAATCTTCCTTCCATTTAGCAAATTCTTGACTAGCTCCAAGCCTTTCCTCTTTTATTCTATTAATCTCCCTACTACCTTTTAAATCATTTTCCTTATATCTTGAATTCTCCATATCTTTTGACCTAGAAAAATCAGAACTAACCCTAGTATTCTCATCAATAAACTTAATCTTTGATTGTTTTAATCTAAGTAATTCTTGTGTTAATATTATATTTTCTTCTTTACATATAGAAAACTCTTGACTTAATCTATGATTTTCTTCAATAAGTTTAGTCATTTCTTGATTACATTTTATAAATTCATCTTTTGTTTTTGTAATCTGCTGATTGCTTTTTAAGATCTCATCTTTAAGTTTAGGGATTTCTTGACAGAGTTTTTGATTATCTTCTTTGACTCTAGAGTATTCTTGTGAGAATTTTTTATTTTCTTCAATCATTCTTGAGAATTCTTCAGAAAATCTATCGCTTTCTTGTTTAATATGATAAAGTTCTGAAGTAAGTTTATGGTTTTCTTCTTTTACTGTTATGATATTTTCATTGTTTTTAGCGTTTTCTTCTTTGAGTTTTGTGTTTTCTTGAAGAGTTTTAGCGCTTTCTTCTTTTGTCTTGCCGATTTCTTGTAGCAACACTGCGTTTTGGGATTTCAAAGCTGAGATTTCTTCACGTAAATCGCTGATTTTCCCTTTAATCATACTGTTTTCATCTTTGAAATCATGGATTTTTGTTCTGACTTGACTATTTTCTTCTTTAAACTCATTGATTTTATTTTTATACACTGAAATTTCTTTCTGCAAGTCAGTATTCCAAGTTTTAACCTGAGCCACTTCATTTTGATACTCTGAAATTTTACTTATAAGTTGGTTTAGTTCTTTTTGCTGATCAAAACAAAGCACTTTTTGCTGATTCAGTTCCTCACGAATGTTATTATTTTCCCTCTGTTTATTTATAAGCTCCGATTCTAAATCATTTTTCGCATCTTTTGTCTTATAAACTTCTTCTTTAAGTTCGCTATTTTTCGATTTGTTCATAGAAATTTCATTTTCAAACTCATTCAATATTGTTTTATTCTGTCTAAGTTCTTCTTTTATATCATTATTTATCTCTTTTAATATAGAAATTTCATTTATATACTCATTGTTTAGTTTTTTTATTTGAGAAATTTCTTCTTTCATTTCATTGTATTTCGCTTTTATCCCTGCATTATCTTTTAATAACTCTGAATTTATTGATTTAGATTTGATTATTTCATCTTTTGTTTCAGATAATTTTCCTTTTAATAATGAGTTTTCTTTATAAAGTTCTGTGCTTAATGATTTATTTTCTTCTTTAAGATTTTCGTTTATTGATTTAGATGAAAGAATTTCCTTTTGTAATTCGATAATTTGCCCTTTGTTTGATGAAAGTTCTTGTTGAAGAGATGATAAAGTTTGTTGAAGAGAATTTTTTTCTTCGTATAAGGATTTAAGTTCTTTTTGAAGGTCTGAGATTTTATTTTTTGTTATGAAAATCTCATCTTTTTGTTCTGTATTTTTTGATTGTAAAGTGTATGACTGATTTTCTAATTCATTGATAAGGTTTTTTAATGAGAAAATCTCTTTGTTTAAGTCTTCGTTTTTAGCTTTTGATGATAGGATGTCTTTTTGTAGGTCAGAATTATAGGATTTTTGTTTGTTTATATCTTTTTGTAAATCGTTTACAAAAGATTTTTGCTGGAGGAGTTCTTTTTGTAGATCAGAATCGTATGATTTTGATTGATTCAATTCACGTTGGAGTTCGGATATAAAGGATTTGGTTTGGCTTAGTTCGCGCTGAAGTTCGGAGTTATACATTTTAGATTGAGAAAGGTCTTTTTGCAAACTTAGAACTTTTGATACCATATCTTCAGTTTCTTCTTTAGATTCACTAAGTTTATTTTTCATAAAAATCAATTCATTTTGCAAGTCATTATTCATAGCTTTTACTTGATTCAATTCATCTTTTAAATCCCCAACTTTCCCTCTACTTTGAGCTGACTCCTTTTGCAGTTCCCCATGAGTATTTTTCATAGCTAAATTATCTTCCCTCAACTCCGCAATTTTACTTTTAATCACAGAAATTTCCTTCTGCAACTCAGCATTAATCAACTTAACCTGAGTATTTTCCTCTTTAACCTCAACAACTTTCCCTCTACTCTGTGTAGCATCTTTCTGACACTCCGCAACAAAATTCTTAAGCTGAGAATTTTCTTCTTTAACCTCACCAATTTTCCCTCTCATCTGAATCACCTCTTTCTGTAGCTCACAATTCATTTCTTTAACTTGCATAAGCTCTTTCTGATAATCTCCACAAGTATTTTTATTCTCTTCTATCATAACTTTTTCCCTATTTCTACTTTCAAAAATCTCTTTTTCATACTCATTCACCATAATCCTTCCTTGAACAATCTCATCTTCTAATTGATTAACTTTTTCATTTAATAAAATATTTTCTTTTTGTATTTCTTCAATTTTACCTTTCAATTTCCCGATTTCATTTTCTTTTATAGATAATTCTCTTTTTATTATAGTCATTTGATTATCAAATTCATTATAACTTTCTGAAAGTTTATCATTGGTTTTTTTATCTCTGGACATAAGTTCTTCTATGTTTGATTTTAATTGTGAGTTTTGTTTTGAGATTTTTAAGTTTTCATTATATAAATCTTCAAGTTTTTCTGAGTCTTCTAAGGATTTTTGAAGGTTGTTTAGTTGATGTGTGTAGCTATCGCATGTGGCCATGAGTTCTTGAACTTGTGATTCGAGTTCATGTTTTTCTGATTGATGTTTAAATAAAATATTATCGATATCTGATTCTAAATCTTGTATGGATTTTTCATAATAAACAAGTCTTTCTTCTGTTTTTTGTAAGGATTTGATTAGGTTTTTATCTTTTTCTATGAGTTTTTGACTGAAAAAATCTAAGATTTTTTCTTCACTTTGTTCCATTTCTCTGAATTTCTGCATATCTTTGTAGTATATCATTTCTAGTTCTTGGAGTTTCGATTGGTAATTAAAAACTGGCAGGTTTTGGCTTTCTGTTAATGAAGCAACTTTGTTTGATATTTTATCAAAGGACTCTAATAGATCAGATAAAAGTCTTGCGTATTTTAAAGTTATGTCGTGACTTGAGGAAAGACGTTCAAGAACTTCATGTTGAGGTCTTTCGGGATCTTCAAATTTTGGGATTTTGATTTTGGACTTGCGGTTTGCTTCGTTTTGAATTCTCCAGATCTTGTCTGAAGAATAAGGTAAGCCTGCTTTTTTTAATGCTTTTTCTCTCATAAGTACATATTTCGTAACTAGCTCGTAGGATAATGGAAATGAAAATAATAATTCTAATTATGGTTTACCTTCGGCTACTTCAAGTAAGTTACCAACTGCTTCAACTTCCGTTGACATATTTTATATTGTCTAACAACATTTTTATGTTTTAAAATTTAACGAATAAGGTTATAAAGATCTTTCCCTTTTCTAACAGTAATAGGATAGTAAATAAATACTCCTTATCTTATCTTTGATAATTTTATCATATTTAAATATAAATCATGTTTATTTTATAGTAATATCAAGTTTATGTTTTAGCTTTTAATAAGCAAATTTTATCAAGAATTTATTATAAATAACTCATATATATCATTAATATATAATTCATTTTTTGGGTATATTCAATCTTACAGATAAACATTATTGAATATTAAAAATTATAAAGTAATATTATAATACATTGCTTTATTTTTTCGAAATGTTAAAAAAATCCACATATCATAAGATATCACAAACATAAATTAAACATTTAAGAATAACCAGAAACTATAAACTTCAATAAAATTCTCATTCACAAAAAAAAAACTCTTCCCACCTAAACCTTAACTTACTCATCTTCCTCAAACCTTATCATCATCTCCCATAAACACAAATTCAAAATAGTTTTTCCCAAAAAAAAATAATTTATCTAACATCTTATTATAATCTTAATGCCTCTCATGTTAATATAACAAAATTATAATGGAAAATGACTCATCAAACTCATACTTTCTACTTCTAGATGAATTCCCTCAAATCCGAATGTCTCGATTAAAATTCAGCAAATTCGTAAAAGTTCATGAGGTAAGAAAAAAATAGTACAGAGTCGATAAGAAAATCAAGACTGAGGGAGAAAAAAAAGTATCTGAGCTACGAGATTTAGCAAAAAAAGTACTGTATAAGTAGATGGAGAATATTGATGGAGGTTTAAAACCATCACAAAATTCGTATAAAGCACAAATTTTTTTGTCAGGAGTTATAGTTGATCTAAAAACAGGCAAAGTTGTCCAAATACCGAAAAATAAACTTAATGCTATTGTATCAGAGTATTATGGGAGGAAGAAGATTGTATCAAAAACACCACTTCTACCTCAAGTACATACAACAAAAACTAGCAAATCGGCTATGCTTAAAAGGTTTGATTTTAGACTCCCAAAGATTAGTAGGATGAAAAGGAGTTTTAACTTATAAAACATGTAAGACTATATGGGTTTAGATTATAAAATGGAATTGGCTAGGATTTTTTTTGATGAAGTTAAAGGGAAGATGATAAAATTTGTATTTTATTAGGAATAATGAGAGATTTTTCGGCTTTTAGAATAGGGTAATATGGATAAGGTAAGAATTTAGAGAAGTAGGGATAGAGGAGAGTAATGTAAAAAGTTAGAGTGAAAATATTGTCTTTTAAAATGAGGATTAATGTTAGGATTTAATGCTTTTTTTTGAGTTTTGGAGGTTGGGGTTTTTATTTTGATGAATGATAATATAAATTATATGAATTTAGTTTGGTATTTTAATAGTAATTTTGTTATAGCTTTATCAAAAAGTTTAGGAATTTACATAAAGTTTATATTGATTTTATCATCAAATTCACCTATTAAAATTATGATGATCTATAATTTTATTTCTATTAAACTTCAAATTGATTATCTAATTATGCTGTAAAATATATAAATTGTTATAATTATTATGGATCATGACATATATCATCTTAAACTCTAGAGGTATTAGGGGGAAATATTGAAAATTCTTCAGATTTTCATGAGAAATTTATTGCGTAGCCTTGCTTCTAGTCTTTCTTTTAATTTGTTGATAAGGTATTTTGATAAAAAGATCCCTAAATGTAAAAAAGTGATACCTAATCCTTATATTGAGGATTATATGGAAAAAAAGAAGAGGGAAAATACAACTGATCACTAATAAGTTTCAGGCCTGAAAAATACCCTAAAATAATTTTTCCTTAATGCTTATTAGAATTAGAATAGTATTTTGACATAGTTCGAAAATCCTATTGTTAAATTATTTATGAAAAATACTTGGCTTTGAGTAATAAGATTATGAAAAGTTGTCTACTAATCATAGAGAAAATTTATGTATATATATATGAAAGCTTATTATTTACTTATATAATGAAATTATTAAAATATTTAGTTAGGAAAATATTATTAGATTGAATATGTTGTTTTATTTTTAAGAAGTGACTTTGTTTTGCTGTATAAATAAATTGTTTATATTTGCAAAATGCTTCATAAAGATGTTTTGTCTACTGACACTAAGTTAGAATATAGTAAAAATACTCCAAATATTCTTTCTAAATATCGATTTAAATCCTTTATACTTAGCATCTTTTAAATTCTTCACTACTAAAATACAAAAATTTATTCATAAAAAACTCATACATACAAAGGTAGCAAATCTATTTAAATCCTAAACAAATCATCAAC
The DNA here is from genome assembly GCA_001970955.1 of Stentor coeruleus. Taxonomy (NCBI): domain Eukaryota; phylum Ciliophora; class Heterotrichea; order Heterotrichida; family Stentoridae; genus Stentor; species Stentor coeruleus. The sequence goes on along the minus strand of MPUH01000261.1, from coordinate 50,747 downwards.
AATAAAATCTTATCAACCCACATCCATTTCAACTTTCTTTAAAAAGTACTTTTTTCAATAGCTTATAAAATTTAAAATGAATTTAAATAAAGAAACCCCGAACGCAAAATCCGAAAAAGCTGCAATAAAAACTCTTATAGAGCAAAGTGCACTAGACACATCACCTTTAGTTGTCGCTGCATTACCTGAACTAGAGAAATGGGTTAACAAAAAGCCTGATAAGAAGCAAAATCCATCAATACCTCCGCTACCAAATCGAGCTAAAAGTTCAATTTCCAAGCCTCCAGTAGGCTCAATAAACATGGTTAAACGTGTAAAATTTGCCAGGTGCAGGATATCTAAAAACAGTAAATCTTCACGTGAAAAACTAGAANCTGAATTCTTTAAATAATCTAATAATTCATTAGATTTAAGGTAGCTTAATATTCCTTATAATTTTTTTCAATAATCCATATCTTCAANAGGCTCAATAAACATGGTTAAACGTGTAAAATTTGCCAGGTGCAGGATATCTAAAAACAGTAAATCTTCACGTGAAAAACTAGAAAATAAAATGCTCCCTATGCCGATGGTATCTTTACTTCTTAACACTCAAGCTACAGAGTCTAATGTTCGAATGCCCCCAGCTCAAGTAAAAAAACTTAAAATCCGATCAAGATCACTTACAGATACTAAAGATCAAGTTAAACCTATAGATATAATGCATATAAAAAGGACTATTGATATGATAGTTCGTAGAGCACAGAATAAAGAAAAAGTAAAAGAAAATATTGTTGTTAAACATAATACTGTGAAGTTGAGTACGATACCGAAAATTATTGATCTGGGTCAAGTACTACAACCGAAATTTTTGTAATTTTTAATTCTTGAATATATAAATAAGTCTTTTTTCTTCAGTTATGTATACTTTGTAAGAGATGAGAGGTATATAATGGAATGAATAATAGAAGAAAAAAATTAGGTAGAAAATTAAAGATTTATGAGTCAAGAGAAAATCAAAGAATAAAGAATTTATTATCATAATTGTGGTTTTTATAATTAAATTCATTAGATTTAAGGTAGCTTAATATTCCTTATAATTTTTTTCAATAATCCATATCTTCAAAGTAAATTACATAGTTAAAACTATTAAAAATCATAGAAATGCATATAAAAAATTCAAAATGAATATTCAATAATAAAACCAAAATCAGCATTAAATCAACATTTAAAAAATAATTTCTCATAAAAAAACACTTTAAAAAATCCAAAAATCTTCAATATATCTTCCATTAATCTAAAAATTAAATCTTTCATATACAAACCAAAAAAATACATATAAGCATTCATTTATCAGAAAAAACCCNTACAAACCAAAAAAATACATATAAGCATTCATTTATCAGAAAAAACCCATATTTTTCATCCTATCATACCTAATTAGTATTAGTATTAGTTAGGAATTATCGCTTGACTATTGTCCAGCCCTTGTTAATTCTATCATACCTAATAATTCATAAAAAACCAACATCAACAAATTCCTAAACTTTTCTCCCACTAAATTTTATCCTCTAATCTAACACCTAATCCTCAATTTACATTAAAAAAAAAAACCTTAAAAAACTTTTCATTTTTTAATTACTATTATCATAAAGACATGGAGTATTCCTTCTCCTCAATAATAACCCCTCGTTCACTATATGGTTCACCTAAAAAATTTGAGCTTGAAACTCAAGATGCAAAAGATTATGTCGACATTTTAGAACAAAATTTAGTTCATCATGCTAAACTTTTAAAAGACTTAATAATAAAAAAACAAAGTGAATCTTATACTGAAGAACAAGAAACTGAACTTAAGCCAGTTTTATCATTAGAAAAACTTATTAATGATTTAATAGAGCTTTATCAAAGACTTAAAAAAGTTGAAGATGAAAGGAAAAAATTTATCAGCAAAAAACTTATATCAGAGTTATTAGAACATGAACATAATGAAAAGTATTCAGAAATTGTGACTGATTATGAGGAAAGGTTGCAGGAAGTTAGATTTCATATAGAAAAGAAAGATAAAATCATATATGATCTACAAACATCTACTAATGAACTTGAAATGCAAGCAAATTATAAACATAATAATGAAAAACTACTCATTATACCTTTAAACAATGAAATACTTCCAATATACTCAAATATTGAATATATAAGACAATCTATATCCGATATGAGTGAAAAGTTAAACTTTTCATACAATTATAAAAATTATCTTATAGAATTTTATAGAATTGGGTGGAGAAAAACTCAGATTTTACAAGCACTTTTAAGGAATCCAGTGAATTTGAAAGAAGGGTCAGGGAAGTTTTTAAGACTTAATATAGAAAATGAAGAACCAGATTTAACTTTAGAATTTGAAGAATCAGATACTGAAGATTTTGGCCATGCAAGAGCTTTTACACTAAACAATGAGATTTTTGATAAACCTTCACATAATCGTCATACTTTATCTTCTGGAAAAGAACTGATTTTAGCTGTTAAATGCAAGTTGATGTCTAAAATTGAAAAAACAGAGAAAAAAATTGGGAATTTAAGTAGTGAATTCCAGAAGCTTACTAATGTTCTGTTAAATTTGGGAGAAGCGAATTTCAACCTGATAAAAGAAAATACTGCTTTAAATAATCAGCTAAAGAAATATAAGCTTATGGGATAATACTATTTTTTATTCTACTTGAACTTTATAGTTAGTTAAAGTTTATCGCCAACCTACTTGAATTTTATAAATCATTCAAATAATCTTATATTATAGAAACATCTTCTTATTATCAAGCCGTTATTTGCCAATATGGTAATTTTCATATCAAATCATTTAAATACTTGTAAAAATGTAAAGACTACTCAGGAACCCTTTTTTAGAAAACCCTAGAAAGCCTCTTAGTAATTCAATAGGCAACTACCTTCTAGGCAAAACAATCGGTGAAGGGACATTCGGAAAGGTTAAACTAGCCACCCATATACAAACTGAAGAAAAAGTGGCAATCAAAATACTAGAAAAAGATCGTATTTGTGATGTTTCCGATGTTGAAAGAGTATCAAGAGAAATCCACATACTCAGGCTGATCCGTCATCCAAATATCATCCAATTATATGAAGTAATTTCTATTAAGATCATAGAGACCCCTAAAAAACTCTACCTTATCATGGAATATGCTAATGGTGGAGAGCTTTTTGATTATATAGTTAAAAACAATAAACTTAAAGAAAAAGAAGCCTGCAAAATTTTCCATCAATTGATTGCGGGAATTGAATATATACATAAACTGAGAATTGTTCATAGAGATTTAAAACCTGAGAATTTACTTTTGGATCATAATAAAAATATAAAAATTGTGGACTTTGGATTGAGTAATACTTATAAAACAGATGAACTACTTAAGACTGCTTGTGGTAGTCCTTGTTATGCGGCTCCAGAAATGATTGCGGGGAAAAATTATGTTGGGATTAAGGTTGATATTTGGAGTGCTGGGGTTATTCTTTTTGCTGCTATATGCGGATATTTACCTTTTGAAGACCAGAATACTTCAAAACTTTATAAGAAAATACTCAGTGGCGATTATGTGTTCCCAAAGTTCATATCTGTAGAAGCTAAAGACATCATCAATCACATCCTTACAATTGATCCTGAAAACAGATACTCAATAGAAGAAATAAAACAGCATGAATGGTTTACTCAACTTACCGAAGAAGCTAAGCCTGGTATTCTTATAGGATATGATCATATAATAGTCGATCCAACTGTACTTAAAGAGCTTGAAAGATACAGTATTGAACTTGACTATACAAAAAAATGCCTTGAAGCTAATAAACATAACAACAATACAACATCTTATTATCTTCTATTAAAAAAGCATATACAAAATGGTGGGGTATCTATTGCAGATTATTCAAAAAAAACTGAGGATTTAAACAAAACTGAAAGTCTTTCAATGAATATGTCAATAAAAAATGATGATTTGTCTATGCTTATGCCACGACATAGAAGAACTCAGGATATATATTCAAATAAGAGAACTGAAAGTACAGGTGGGAGTAATTCAAGGGAAAAAGAACAGTTTAAAGACTTTTTAAGGACGCAAGGAAAGCATGAAAGACACTCTTCAGTCAAAGTTCGAGGCACAGTTTCAGTAACTCCAAAAAGCAAAAATAAAAAGACTAAAGAAATAAGAGGGAGGAAGTCAGAAAAAACTTCAAAAACAAAATCGGCAACGCCTAAGCCTTTTATGAGTGCAACCAAGAGTAGAAAGCCAAGACTTTTTACACCTCTTCTAAAAGAAAATTTAGATTTAACAGCTCCAAAACATAGATATAGTCTTAGTAGTCATATCAGAAAACCTTCAAGAACTTATAAATAGAAATAATTATTATTATATAAACAACTAATATTAAAAATTAAATAGAAAATTATAAGTTTGATAATACTTTATATGATAAACTTAATAAAGATTTAAATATTCACAATTTATTAGGATCAAGATAAGATTATGTTTTTTTTTTTATTAAGTTTTTAGTTTGATACAAGGTGTTATAAAAGTTAAAAAATTATAAATAATCGATTATAATAATAATTTGGGTTTAGTAACGGAGAATATTTTTATTATAATACTTATGTGTAGCATTAAAACCCCAATACCTCAATTGAAGAAAAAAATATTATATTTTCTTGATAAAATTGAAGGAACAGCAAGGACAAAACTAGCACATCAGCTACGTGAGAAAAATGAGTCAAATATTTATAAAGTTCATAAAGGATATTCATCAAGATCATTATCAATTAAAAGATCCTTGTATAAGTCAAAACCTTTAGAAAAATTTATCGTCCTCCCTCCTGATTATAAAACAGGTAAACTCAAACCAGTAACTCCAATTCGTGGTGCTTACGATAAATCCTTTGTTTATGAAGGTGAAGCTGGATATCTTATAATACCAAAGAAATTATTTATTTTCCGAACTAAACCTTCATCACCAATAGAAAGAGAATCGATAAGTATTGACAAAAAAGCTAAAGAACTTATTAATAGAATTAAAGAATTATCACAAAGAGCTTTACCAAAATATCCAAAAAAACAAAAACCGAGATACAATAAAAAAGCATTATCTGGAGATATGAAATTTAGAGCTAATAATTTGAGTCCAACACAAAATTTTTTATTAAAAAAGTGGGAAGAAATGATTAATAANTTTATTATTTTATTAGGTTAATGAGTTGGATTATAAGATAAAATTATGACGGGAGGGAATTTTAATAGAATAGNCCAACACAAAATTTTTTATTAAAAAAGTGGGAAGAAATGATTAATAATTTTTAAATATCAAAGTTGATAAATATTTAATAACTAGGATTTGTGTTAAATTATTAGGGTTAATGAGTTGGATTATAAGATAAAATTATGACGGGAGGGAATTTTAATAGAATAGGGTATCAAAAGAACTTTATATGTTTTAATAACTTTATGTCATGTTTTTATGACACTTAGTTTTTTGCTTCAATTATCTCTTTATAAAATTGATAATTCTAAATATCTAAAAAACAAAAATTCAATTTTATTTCACATAAATCGTAATAATCATCATATATTTATCTATATTTTAATAACAAATCCACTAGTTGTCTTTAAATAATAGTAAAATATTATTGTTACTATATGGAGCTTATAAGTATTAATTCAATGTTTAAAGCAATAACCCCAGGCTGTTTAATAATATTTTAAACTTTCCTGCTACTTGATCTTATCACCCAAATTCTATTAGTCAAAATCCATTTTTTTTTTAGGATTATCAGCTTAAATGCTATATAATAAACTATAGATTTTTTTTCTCTACTTAGATGAGGCAAATATAAAGATCTAGTTGTAAGTTAATCCTTTATTTAGAATAAGAATTTGATAAAAATTTAAAAAAATAGAAATTGATAATCGAAGAATATTAAAGGAAAGTTTTTAGATATTTAGGAAGGCTATTCACAAGATAAAGGACTGTTTTTGAAACCTTACTATTACAGTAAATAGCTTTAGATTATACTGAATTACCCTTATAAGCTTAGAAATATATAAAATTGTTCTTCATTTTCTTCACTTGAAACAATAAAAATACGATTTCTGATTTTCTTGTTAGGTGTAAGTTCAAGGTTAAAATTCAGATTATATAAACTGTAATACCCTAAAAGACCTGATAAACCATCATCCTGCCATTTAAAGAATAAAAAATCAATACAGCTCTAAAGGTAAAAGTCAATCAAATAGTATTTAATAAAATCTTCATAGTTTTCGATACTTTTCTTAGTTTTTTCTTGATAAAAGTACTTTCCTAGTATTTGACAAATTTTAAGATGACTTCTTTCAATCATACTTTTGAATTTAAGTTTTGTTTAGATGTTTGGGCTATTTTCAAAAACTTGTATATAATAAGTAGAGAGTATCATAAATTTTTTTTGATCTTTAAGTAAAACACTGAATTATAATCTTTTTCAGTCTAAGAGTTGATTAATAAGCATAATTTTTCTATAAATAATCAACTTTGCATATCTTGTTAAATTCCCTACAGACTCTCATGATTTCAGTGATTTTTGGCTTGTAAGAATTTCAAAATTCTACTCAAAAACATTGAGTTTATTATTTCCATTTATATATTCACTATTTATCTAGTAAAACTATCCACTTTTAATCAGCAAAACAAGCATATATTTCAACACCTTCAGTTTCTAACAAACATTCTTCTGTTATCAAAGAACTATCCCCAGCCGTAAATTCTGTGTTGTTATACCAGCATTTCCCTTCAGTTATAAGACAAAGTGCTGGTGTTCTAAGACTAATCCTAAAATTTTGTGAAGAAGAGTATTTTATAACATTAAACTCTTTATTTCCTGATACATAAAAAGTTTTTTCTGACCCTGGAGTTACTTGTATTATATTCGGTTTTGATTGTGAATAGTCTAATATCTAAATACAAAATACCTTAAGTAGTGTTCTAACATCTTTAGCTTTAGGAGTTAAGCCAGCACGGATAACATTATCTGAACAAGCCATAGCTTCAATACAATCCCCTTCAATATAACAATGAGGAACTCCAGCTTCAATAACCAAAGCTTGACCATCCTCAAGTTTAACATAATTCATAAACATTGCAAAAAAAATCCCAGGGTCACATGGGAAATGTTTACCTATATCAGCATAAACCCCACTTCCTATTCTTTGACAATATTCTCTAACTTTTTCCATTGTAACCTGTTCATTTTCATACAATTTTTCTAGTTGAACTTTTAGATCATTATCCCCAACTAATGAATAAAGTTCAGGTGTTTCTTGAAGCATATTTACAATCTCATCAGAAGGTCGAAAACCTATAAAAAGCTTAAGTGAAGGACGGGCAATACACATTTCTGGTTTATGGTTGCTATCAGGATATAAATTTGGATTGTGTGAAAAAAGCTCTTCTGCTTGAGATTTATTAGGGTGTAATTGTATACTTAAAGGTTTTGATATTGAAAGAACTTTTAATAAGTAAGGAATTTGTCCTGTTATTGTTGATAAAGGATTGTTGTTGATTGTTGAAGGACATGAAGGATGGGTACCAAGCCAATATTCGGCATATGGTAAATTATCTTTAATGTCTTTTATGAATTTGCTTACTGAACTTGAACTACCTAATCGTCCCCATGCGTAGTTCTGAACGCCACCTTGAATTTTTAGCATAATAATGTGCCATATTTTTGTTCAGATCACAAGCTTGTTAGAATGGTTTTAGTTTTGGAGAGAAATATGGAAATGATAGTTGGGTAATGATAAGGTTGAAATTATGAAATATAGCATGGCTTTAATACTGAAATTGTAAGAATTTATGCAAGTTTATATTTTTTGGAGAAAGGAAGATGATTTTTGAAGAAAAATGTTGGAGTGTATGAAGATAGAAATAAGGATGTTAGGAGATAATTTTTAAGGAGTTTTTAGAAGAGTAGAGGATTAGGTTTGATATGATTTCAGAAATATGAAATTTTACTTTTTTATGAGTATGTATAGGGAGTAATTTTTTAGTTATAATAATAAAGCTTGATGTAGGAATGAAAGTTAGGTTATTAAACCTCATTTCCTAATCCCAAAATTCTTATTTTTTATATTTTCCCTTATATTTTCATCATAACCCATAAAATATTCCATATCATCACACATTTCAATAAAACTCACTCTTTATCAAGTCAACACATCTCCAAAGTCACAAAAATTTATCTCTTTATTACAATTTAAACATTTTCCAACATATTCAAAACATTTTCCCCATCATACTATCTAAATTCCCATCTTACCAAACCAACAATTACTATATAGTAATAACTTTGATAACCTTTTCTCATATAATTATATATTTTTTCATATAATTTCTATCAACCCATCTGCCATTTTCCGACATTTTTATTACTAACTAAGGCTTAAGAGAATTCCATTCTTCAAGTGATCCTGTAAAGACCTTAACATTTCTTCCAGCATGAGTAGCAATAGCATATCCTAAACATGCAATAACCCCTTTAGCACATGAAGTTATAATCTCACCATGACCCAATCTTTCAGCAAGAATTTTTCTCACATCATCAGGAGATTTCACAGTTCTATCTCCATTAAAAAACGAACTAAAAGAAATGTTCACAGCATTATCTACAGTCCCATTATTAAACACCTCAGCAGGTCTAGGATCCCAAATCCTAATATCAGTTTCATTTCTGTTGATTTTCTGGCTGATTTGCAGAACTTCAGGGAATAAAGCCCTTTCTCCTTCTCTTTCAACAAATTGGTAATCAGCTTGATTGATATTTGTATTCACTGAGATCTGATACTGTCCTGATTCAGTTGCCCTACCTTCAGCTACCCATTTTACAAGTCCTCCATCAAGAATTTTAACGTTCTGATATCCATAATGTCTAAACATAAACCAAGCTCTACCGGCCATAGCTACACCTGATTGATCATAGACTACAACAGCTGTCCCGTTGTTTCTTAAGCCAAATCTTTTCATGTACTCGGTAAAATCAGGTAGACATGGGAATCCCATACTTAGAGATGACTGAGTGCATTTGTAATCTGGAATGTTAAAATATTTTGCTCCTGGGATTCTTTTGGCAAAGTGACCGTCTTTAGCACCCATACCGGAATCCACGATTTGGACTGAATGAGAATCGATTAGAGCTTGGAGACTTGATGTTGATATGAATACTGGAGATTCCATTTTATAATTAATTTTTAATGGAATATGTAATTAAATGAAGGATTTTAAGAGTTTTAAATGGGTTTATTAGCTTGATGTTGAGTTTGTCATAAAAGTGTAAGAGAGGTAGATTGTTAGAGAGAAGATGATTATTTTTGTATGATGGTTTTGGGGAAATTAGAAATTTATGCTTGTGGAGTATTATAGGTTTAATTTAAGGGTTTTTGTTTATAAGTAATTAAAGAAATCTATTTTATAGAGGCTGAATAAGAAAATTTATTTAATTATTTTGTGATATAAATAGTTTATATATATAATATTCAATAAGTAATTAAAACTATTATAATTATATAATGAACTTTACAAGGGCTAGACAATAGTCAAGCGATAATTCCTAACTAATACTAATATAATGAACTTTAATAAATCATAATCTTTATTTTGATCCACTAGCATTTTCCTATACTTTTTTTCATAGACAATAATTATTTTCTATTTCTCATATATATTATCATATTATAAAAACCAACTATTTAGAATTATAAAAACTTAAAGTTNTCATATATATTATCATATTATAAAAACCAACTATTTAGAATTATAAAAACTTAAAGTTGCTTTTCCTTGTACATCTAAAATAATCAGATTATAAACAATTTTCTAAATTAAGAATTTTTTTATATATTTCTTTAGAATATATAAATATAGTCAAGGTTTCTCAGTTAAATGTATCAATCCTATTATTAATTATCAAATATTTTAGTCAAGACCTGATAAATAATATTGCATTTTATATGCTTTAAGTAGTTTTAATTTTTATTATCACAACAATATAGAAGTTTATTTTTAATATTTTTGTATCATCTTATTAGCTAATGCGAAAATTTTCCTACTATATCGAAATTTATAGCGTATTGAATAATATTTCTTATATTAACATGCATAATATTAAGTTTTATTGAATTCAAAACATTTCTGAGTTTATTTTAATGCGAATTCTAAGCTTTTATGATTAAAACACAAGACCAAGTTTATAAATTTAAAACTGAATAGGTTCCATTTTTTGATTTAGGAATTCATTTTTACTATTATTTTTTGTCCAAAGCTTTATTGATATTCTTATTTTAAGTCTTTAACAGTTTTTAGATTTTATTTTTAATCTCAAATAATACTAAAAAATTTTAGATAACTTTTTCACCTTAGATGATAATCATATTAGAATTTCTCTCAATTGTAATGCTTTTGTAAATGCTTATAATAAAGTCTTACTAAGTTTAACATTTGCACTTGCTGCAAAAACAAGTACATAATTTTTAATAATTTTAATACATTTTCAAATCAAGTTTAATCATCTAACAACACATATTTTTTCTAATCACAATCTATATAAAACCTCAATCTCATCCATTAATTCTATAATTTTTCTTTAAGAAAGTTTTAATTTCTAACTAAAGCTTATAAGTTCTCCATTCTTCAAGTGATCCAGTATAAACCCTAGCATTTCTCCCAGCATGCATGGCAATAGCATTCCCTAAACATGCTATAACCCCTTTAGCGCATGTAGTAATAATTTCCCCATGACCCAATCTTTCATCAAGTATTTTTCTAGCAGCTTCAGCAGATATCACTGTTTTATCAGCATTGAAAAAAGCGCTAAAAGGAATATTTACAGCACTATTAATAGTCCCATTATTAAAAACTTCAGCTGATCTAGGGTCCCAAATCCTAACATCAGTCTCATTACTATTAATTTTCCGACCAATTTCTTGTACTTCATTTAAAAATGCTCTTTCACCTTGTCTTTCAACAAACTGATAATCATTTGGATTAACATCAGTATTCTCAGTGATTTCATACTCACCTGATTCTGTAGCTCTTCCTTCAGCAACCCATTTTACTAATCCTCCATCAAGAATTCTAACATTCTGATATCCATAATGTCTAAACATAAACCATGCTCTACCTGACATTGCAACACCTGATTGATCATAAACGACAACTACTGTTCCATTGTTTTTAAGGCCAAATTTTTTCATGTACTCGGTAAAATCAGAAAGACATGGAAATCCTATGCTATGAGATGATTGAGTACATTTGATATCTGGAATGTTAAAATATTTTGCTCCTGGGATTCTTTTGGCAAAGTGACCGTCTTTTGCACCCATACCTGAATCGACGATTTGGACTGAATGAGAATCAATAAGAACTTGCAGATCTGTGGTTGAGATGAACACGTGTGATTCCATTTATAGTCCATTGCTTTCTAGAGTTTGCGATAAATATGTGTTGGGATTTTAGATGTGATTTAGAAGAATAAATTAGACTTTTGAAGAAGTTGAGAGGATTTTTTTTTAATTTTATTATTAGTTGATTAGGGATTATTTTGTGCTTAACATAGATATGATCTATATGTTGATATGTTTTAGTTAGATGGAATTTTGATTATTATTTGAGTATATATAATATTAGGAAATCAATAAAGCATATAGTGTTAAAAGTATTTTTATGAGTATTTGCTGAAGGAATGCCTTTTGAAGGCAAAGCATTTGCTAAATAACTTGAAAATTTTGAATATAATTTGTTATCAGAAAAAAAATTGAGGCCTAATATGAGTGATTTACTATTTATATATTAGATAAGGGTCAAAATTTGTTTTTTATTTGTATGTGATCATAATTTAACACTATTTTGCTGATATTATTGTATTTTGTTAGTAACTTCAATAAGTGGCTGTATAAAAAATATAAAATACAGTAAATACCAAATGATTAAAATTATAATGGATAAGTAAAAAACTGGAATAGAATTTTTATTCATAAAACAGTTTATTAGGAATTATTTGTTTGTACATAGAAATAAAATACATGAATATAATACTAGCATAAATCAAATTTTGGATATATTTTCATTTTTTATATTATATAGTGGAATATTGACTAAAAGAATAAATCTGCTAATAAATAAGCTAATTTGAAAATCATTCCACGAGCTGATTTAAAATCTGAAAGCATGAAATCAAATACTCTAAGTATCTTTACTAATAAAGCAAGACAATATTAAGAATACATTGAATATCTCCTAGTTGAATAAATTTATCAATAGAATTTTGATTTGAATAATTTTCACTATTCCAATAACAGATTTCTACTTATTAAGGACAATAAGATCTATCATTTGTTTTCTTATTTTAAATTATAAGTAGACTGAAAAAAACTGAGAATTCCTTTTATGGTATTAAAATTTGTGTAGAAAACACTTATTGTTTTCAAGTTTATATTACTAAGTTGAATAAGATAACGATTTTTATGCTTAAGAGAATACAATAAATACTTATTGAGTTATTTATATAAGATTTGCCTTTAAGAATATAGAGTTTGTTTATATTATATGAAATATAATCGAATTTTATATATATTATTAGAATAGGTAAGTGATTTAAGAGATAAGTTGAAGTTGTTATAGTAAAATACAATAATTTAATCAATATTGATATATTATATAGATTTTTTTACTTGAATCATGAACAAGAAAAATCATCTATGAAATCGGTAACAACTCAAGATAACTCTTTTAAACCTGATAATCTTAGAAATTAAAATTTCGCATACTTTTTCAAATCAAAAATATTCATTTTATTTACCCACTAAACTATTTTTATTTGATTTTCAAGCTAATAAAAATATTTTTTAAAACTTTTAAATTTAAAGAGCTGAAAATTATCTGATTGAGTAAAATAATTCTAAGAAATCTTAAATGGGATCTTTGAATAAGCTTAATATAGTTATATCATCACTAGAGTTTTACTATAAAAATGAATAAAAGTTTTATACTAGAAGTGATAATTGTTGTAAATATTCCATCGTATTAATATATTATTTTTTAATGAAATTCTTTTTGACTTGAACTGTTTATAACTTTGAAAACCTTTTCGACTTGAATTGTTTATAGCTTTGAAAAACTTGTATTAATGCGTATTTTGTATACTTCTTAAGATAAATATTGGATATAATAATTTATAGTCTAATCAGGCTAGTGCAATTTTTTCAATATCTTCAAAAAAAATCTGTTTTCTTAGTGCTTACATTGTATATCCAATCGCACTTATTCAAAATTTCTTACATTTTGCATATTAAGCCAATATAAAAACCCACTTATACTTTGCCACATCAAAATCCCAAAAATACTAATAATCCTTCTTTAAATATATAGATTGACCAAATTTGAAATGCAACAAAACTAATAAAATAATCTTATACATATAAGATTNATAATCCTTCTTTAAATATATAGATTGACCAAATTTGAAATGCAACAAAACTAATAAAATAATCTTATACATATAAGATTTTACAACTATCATCAATCCACGCAAAATAAATAATATTTCTAACTATAAATCTGATATACAACCTTAAAAAATACATACCTAAAATATAGTTATACAATACAACAAATCCTCATACTCCATCTAAAAAAATTATATATTTCATATAAAGCCCTTAAAACCATAAAGGAATTCCTTCATAATAAAATCTCCCTAAAAGAAATTCCCCATATCCAAATATTCACTTTTTTAAAATACCCTTTTCTGCATTATCAAATATTCATATACTAAATATTCAATATATCTTTATCTTCAACAAAAACTAATTATCTAATTTTATGATTAAACCTTTATACCTTATATTATAATGGCTGTCATGTTCTTAGCTTTTTTCTTTTATTTAGCATGTCAAGTTTTATCTTTAACAAACTGTATACAAATAGTCGATGATAAATGCACAAGTTGTAGCAATTCTTATCTAATCCTCCCAATCTGTTCATTAATATGCCCGTCAAAATATTCAATTTCTGGATCAGAGTGCATAAGCTCAGAAACACTTCCTATATTATTTTCTTTAGAATTCAGTAAAGTGTCATCACTAACCGAAATGCAAATTGGGAATTTTGTAAACCAAAACTCAGAAGCTTTCCAAAGCCCAACGAAAAACACTCCATTACCGACTAAAGATAGAGGATTTTTTTTTTCAAGTACTTCGCTTATGATTTGTAATGAAAAAGACCTAATTCCCTCACCTTTTTTTACTATAAAAGCTTGGGCTAAAATTGAAAGCCCTGGAATTATTTTTCAAATTACAGATACTCAAGATTATTTTTGTCTACAGAAATCCGATGAGAAAATTCAAATTTCTATTAAGGTTTTGGACTTAGAAGTCTTAAATAAGATTAATACTGTTATATTTGAAAATAGTATTTCTGATAATTGGTGCAATATTGTAGTATCTTTAGACTTTAAGGTCACTGGGCTGGAATTGACTTTAAAGGTTAATAATTTATTAGAAACTGTAGTAAAAGACAATTGGGAAAATGCAATTAGTAATGAAGGGAGTGGTTATGAATGGTATCTTGGGAATAGTGTTTCTAGTTTTAAAGGATTTCTTTACATGTTAGTTTTTGTTAATGCTTTAGATACAACTTTGTTAGAATTTTATGATATACCCAACTGCCCAAGTGTATATTTCTTTGATGGTCAATGCGAACAATGTCCTATATCATGTCCATCCTTATGGCCTTGGTGTGTACGAGACGATTGTTCATATTGTTATTCAAAAAATACAGACTCATGTACAGGTTATGCATATGAAAATGCACAAAACCCTCAATGTCCTAATCATTGTATTGAATGTAAAAGTATGACTATCTGTGATAAATCTGAGTATTATTATTATATAAATTCTTATTTTACATACGAAAAATATTATAACGAAGAAATTTTAGATTATTTTTATGTGTTTATGGACAACATGCTTCCCAGTTACTATCTTCAGTCAGGAGAAAATGCGAATACAGACTATTTTACAGACCCAGAAAATGATGATTATATACCTTTATCGCATAGAGGGTTTTATTTTGGGCCTTCTAGCTATGGAATAACTAGAAAAACTCATATAATCCCTTCAGAATTTTATATAAGCATTTGGCTTAAAGGTACAAATGGCCCTGCAGTCTATAAAAATAAGGCTTGGGAAATCTCCTTTAACGGGGATTTCAGTATTTTTCTTAGTAGTACTCAAGATTATAATAGTTATACTAAATACTCATATAGTATAACTCTTGATTATACATGGCATTATATTGGGTATAAAATATTATATTATAACTTTGATACAACTATTAAGATTTATATTGATGAGGTACAAAGTAAAATTTCTAATGAACAAAAAGCAGTTTTCCGAGATACCAGAGGAGAAATTTACTTTGGAACAAATTTAGTTAACTATTTTCAAGGGTTTATATTAAAATTCTGGCTTTATAACAACCCTTTAAAGTTTGAAAATTCAGTTTTTAGTTTGATAGATTACAAAAATAACTTTGGGTATTCAGAATGCGCTTTTGATCAATCAAGTTTTTCAGAATGCACTGATTGTGATATAAAATGTTTAAAAGGATGTTCTTTAACTTATATTTGTGGACCTTGTTATGAAAGAGCATGTAAAGTGTGTAGTACAACAAGTTTTTGTTTGGAATGCTATGATGGTTTTTCTTTAGACAATGGGGTTTGTGAGAAAAATAGAGGGGATTGTATGTCTGTTCCAGTTAAAAAATACTCATGTTCAAGTTGTAATGATGGCTTTTTATTATATGAAGACTTTTGTTTGTTAGAATGTCCAAGTGGGTTTTATGCTTTAAATGGAAAATGTGTGGTTGAAAATGAAAATTTCGTAAATATAGATTTTGCTGGAACACAAGAATTAGGGATTTTAAATGGGTTTATTGTAGGAAACAATAACTTAAATACTTATCCTACTTATGACTCTAATGACCCTGAAGTTATCATAAATAGAGGTTATTATTTTTCTACAAACAAAGGGATGACTTCTACAAATATAGTCTTATCTCCTTCTTTTATTATAAGTTTCTGGGGTAAACTCTTTAGCGAAGGGAACATTGTGAAAAAATCCTCATATTTAAACATCGATTATTATGATAATTGTATAGGAATTTCTATTACTGATATCTACAATATAAAAATATCAAAACATTTCGACCTTACTTCACCTTGTAACTGGGCTTATTATAAATTCTCTGTTCTTTTCAATGAAGGTTCAACATTTTTAAAAGTTTATTATAACACTCAAACACAAATCAATGAGATTATCAGCAATTTTTTATATGAAGACACTTCATCAAATACATTTTCTCTAGGGACAAGCACATTTCAATCCTCGGATAGTTTTAATGGAATTTTATGGACTTTAGATATCTATAATTCTCTTGATGATACTTACAATGACTATGCAGATAATTGTGTAAATTGTCTTATTTGTGATTTTAATAAAAAATGTCCTGGAAATTGTGATAATGAAATCTATTACGATTGTGATTTACAATGTTTATCATGTAAAATAGATGATTTGTGTGTAGAATGTAATGATGGATATATAAAATTCATTAATTATAACAGATGTTTATTATACACATCTTGCCCAACAGGTTTTTCATCATCAAATACATGTGAGTATTTAGGGACATCTAAGGTTTTAAATATAGAGTTCAATAAAATTTCTGATAATTTTAATGATATTATAGGGTCAGCAGTTCTTCAAAGCGGACTTGAGACATCAGCACATCCTAATTATTCTGAAAATGACGTTAGAGCTGCTAAAGGACGAGGTGTATATTTCAATAATAAATCAATTATGAATTTCGGTACTGATACATCTACAGCACCTATATTAGCACCAGAGTTTATTATTGGTTTTTGGATAAGAATCCAAGAAAATGGGATTATTTTTACTAAAAAAAGCACAGTTACATATATACAAATTTCTATTTCTTATCAAAATTTATTATTCAAAATATTACAAACTAATGGAGAAATTGCTTCTAATTCAATATCTTTTACTACTTATAATACTTGGAACCTTATTATTATTGGTAAAAAACTTAGCTTTATAGGTGATATACTTATAATAAAAGTTAATGATCAGACTCAAGAACTGTTTACAAAAAGTTATTATAATGATAATATTATAAACCCTATAACTTATATTGGAGATTTATTATCAAGTTTTAAAGGGTTTTTATGGAGTATCGAAATTTATTGTCAAAACTCAGAAATCGTATATACTCAAACTGAAACTTGTATTTATCCTCTAACTGTATCTGAATGTTTATCTATTTGTGAATATAATGAATACTATAACAATAATAATTGTTTTCCTTGTTCTAATTGCGATAATTCTTGTGGTTTTGAAAATTCATGTAATTTATGTGATGATATTTTATGTAGTGATTGCCCAGATTATTCAACATGCCTTATGTGTACAGAAAATTCTATAGATATCACTATATCAAACCCATGTAAATGTAAAAGTGGCACTTTTCAAAATATTGATAAATGTATATTATGCCATTATAGTTGTGATGAATGCAATGGTGATGGGGTTTTATACTGTATAAATTGTGCTTTAGGGTTTATGTATTTCATAGATTATAAACAATGCTTACCTGGAGATTTCTGCCCTACAAGCTATGGTAATGATGATAATTGTATTTTTAATGGAATAGATTATATTTTTTCTATTGAATTTAATATCATATCAGATGTGTTTTATGATTTAATATATAACACTCAAGTTACAAGTGGGCAAACTGTTTCAGGATATCTTGTGTATAATAATGATGATGTTAAAGCAGCAAAGGGTCGAGGAGTTTATTTTAATGAGTTAGCTTGGATGAATGTTGATAATAATCCTGGGTATGATATAATATTAGGGCCTGAGTTTAGTGTTGTTATGTGGGTTATGGTGATGAAAAATGGGTATATATATGTTAGGAATAGTGAAAGTGAGGAGATTTTTAGTATACAATTTACTGATGGAATTACCATATCTTTATTAACTATAAGCTTAGAAACTATAATATTTACTCACCAATCCTTATCTTCAACTAATTCTTGGTGTTCTATTAGCATAGTAAAAACCCTAGAAGGCAATAATGAAAGCTTAGATATAATTATAAACGGGATTTCAGATCTTCATACTTACTCTAAATTCTATAAAGACACAATAGTAAAATCCTCTTATTTCGGAAAGTCAAGTTATAGTTTTACAGGTTTTTTATGGAGTTTCGATATTTACAATCAGCCTATCATAGGTTTATTTAATACAGGAGTTAATTGTAAATACCCAACAACTGAAATAAGTTGTTTAAGTTCATGCAACTATAATCAAATATTAATCCAAGTCTGTGTTGATTGTCCATCAAATTGTCAAACATCATGTGGTTATGCTGATTCTTGTGTTCTTTGTGATGATATTTTATGTGCTCAATGTCCTTTATATACTCAATGTAATCTATGCACAACTTATTCATCTAAATCAGCAATAACAGGTTTATGTGAATGCGATTTAGGATATGGGAAAAATATAGACAAATGCGAGCCATGTCATTTTTCTTGTAAAAAATGCACTACATCATCATATACTGGTTGTGTTATCTGTATGGAAGGGTTTTTATACTTTGAAGATTTTAAACGATGTATAAATATTGAGAATTGTCCAACAGGTTATTCTTTAGGTGCTGATTGTGCTCAGCCAAGTACTCAAGCGATTTTCAGTATATTTTTTAATTCCATTCAAAGCATTTACTATGATTTAATATCTAAAATTCCTATTATCAGTAGCGATGGGCTTAGTTCATATCCTTATTTAACAAATAATGATGTTAGACCAGCTAAAAACCGTGGAGTTTATTTCACAAGTAATTCTTATATGCAAATATCAGAATCAGGGAATTCAAAAATCCTCTTAGGTCCTGAGTTTTCCATATCATCCTGGGTACTTGTATTTTCTAATGGGGTATTTTTCTCAAGATTTAGCACAGAAAATATTTTGTCTATAAATTTTAACTCAAACATTTATTGTAATATAAACTGTTATGAACAAAGCTTAGAATCATTTATATCATATACAAAATGGATGTTAATAAATATTATCCTAAAACTTAATGGAGATGGTCAAGAATTTATCATTTATATCAATAACTCTCCTATTTCAATATTATCATCAATATATTTTATAGATACTATAAGTTCTACAACTATACTTGGAAATTCAGCATCAAGTTTTATTGGTTTCTTATGGAGTCTTGAAATTTATCCAAAAAGTTCATTAATAGGTTTAAATTTTCAAGACCCTTGTTTTTATCCTTTAACATCATCTAATTGTTTGAATAAATGCGAATATAATAATGTTCCTGATTCTTTATGTACTCCATGTATGGGGAATTGCACTTTTTCATGTGGTTTTGCCGACTCTTGTAATTTATGTGATGATATTTTATGTATATCTTGCATAGAGTATTCAGAATGTATCACATGTACTAATAATGCTCATAATGTTAATAATGTTTGTATATGCAATGATGGTTTTGCAAGAGTTGCTGATACTTGTCAGTTATGTCATTTTACATGTTTAAAATGTTTTTCTATAGATGAATTAGGATGTACTGAATGTATAAATGATTATGTATATTTAAAGGATTATAAAAAATGTATATCATTAATAGCTTGTCCTACAGGTTATAATGAACCAAATTGTGGATCAATAGGTGATGTTATTATATTAAATGTAGTATTTAATGAGAATAAAAATACATATACATCTTTGAATCCTAATGTTAATATTGTTAGTGGAGAGTCTGATAATTATTATCCATATTATGAGATTAATGATGTTTATTCAGTTAAAGGTAGGGGTATATATTTTATGACTGGGTCTTATATGCAAATTGGTACAGGGAATGAATTTTTATTAGGTCCTGAATTAAATATTGCTATATGGTTACTTGCTTATAATCTTGGAGATATTTTTATTAGAAATACTGATAGTCAAATTTTACTTAAAGTCGAACTACAGTCTGAGTTTATTTTCTCAGGAACACTTTTTGAAGATACTTTCAGCCAATCTGGCCCATCAGGTTTAACTTCACAATGGCAATTAGTTCAAGCAATTCTAAAACTTGAAGAAGTTAAAATAATAATAAATGATGCAAGCCAATATACCATTTTAACAAGCTATTATAAAGATAGTGGAACTTTTTTAAATACAATACTTGGAGGACAATCAGGATTTCAAGGATATATATGGAGTTTACAAATTTATAATAAACCTATTATCGTATCTTATAATAGTGGTTTTGATTGTGTGTATCCTATTGATATTAGTTCTTGTTTACCGATATGTTTTTTCAATCAATTTTTAGTTTCTTCGAGTTGTAATGATTGTTTAAGCTCATGTGAATATTCTTGTGGGTTTATTGATTCATGCACTTTATGTGATGATTTACTTTGTTTATTGTGTTCAGATTATGCTACATGTGAAAATTGTAAAGATCATGCAACGATAGTAGGTTTTTCATGTACATGTGATGATGGTTATGCTAAAGAAGGGGATGCTTGTCTTCGATGTCATGACTCTTGTAAAACTTGTAATGATATCAGTTATTTAGGATGTAAAACTTGTGCAACTGGGTATATGAGTTTTCCTAATGAAGATAATCGTTGTTTACCAATAACTATTTGTCCAACACACTATGGTACCAACAATCAATGCTATTACGACAACACAGGGCTTTTATTCTCTATGGTATTCAACAAAATCCAAAACTCATATCTACATTCAATTTCTAAAATAAATGCTTATAGTGGTTTTACTACAGATTACTATCCAGCCTACGAAATTTATGATGCTTTTTCAGTTCGTGAAAGAGGTATTTACTTCAAAAAAACATCATTTATAACTATAGACGACAGTCAAGGCACAAAAATAATCTTAGGCCCAATTTTCACATTGTCTTTCTGGATAAAAATTATTGACGATGGGATAATATTCTTAAAATCCACAACAGATCCCATTCCAACAACAACTATTCTCATTTCTTCAACAAGCAAAATATTATCAAGTAAAATCCTAACTTTAAATGGTTATTATGAAAAAAACAGCACTTCAACACAATATATAAACGAATGGTCTTTAATATACATAAAAAAAATCTTGAAAAACGATGGTGAGTCTCTAATAATCAATGTTAATGGGATTATCAACTTTTTAGATTATCCATCATATTATAATGAATCATTAACTTCTATTATAACATTAGGAAAATCAGATATATCATTTGAAGGGTTTTTATGGAGTTTTGAAATATATACTAATGATTATACACCTAGTCAAGGTAATGGAGTGAATTGTATTTTCCCTTTGGATGTTGTGAATTGTTTACCAAATTGCCTTGTAAATGAGTTTTATTATAATCTTACATGTGTTAAATGTATGAATAATTGTAGTTACTCTTGTGGGTTTGATTATTCTTGTAATATTTGTAATCAGGATTTGTGTATAGATTGCCCAGAATACTCTGAATGTTTGAAATGTACAAGCAATTCCTATCTTGATTTAGATAATAATTGTACATGTTTTAAAGGTTATTATCATTATAAAGATTCTTGTATCCTTTGCCATTATTCTTGTGTTGAATGTTTTGAGTTAGGGTATAATGGGTGTACATTGTGTAAAAGTGGTTTTATGAACTTCACTGACTATAAACGATGCTTACCAGCTTATGAATGTCCAACTCATTACGGCGACGACGTTTTTTGCAAATTCACCGAAAATTACCATTTACTCAGTATGACTTTTGACCATGTGCAAAACAAATTCTATGACTCAACTTCAGGAATATCAATAGAAAGTGGTCGTGGATCAATGTTTTTCCCAGAATACGAACCATCTGATATATATGCAACAGTAACTCGAGGTGTATACTTCCATAAAACCTCATATATGAAAATAGGTAACAAAATTAATAGTATAGGCTTTGGACCTGAATTCACTTTATCATTTTGGATATTAATCAATGATCAAGGTAAAATATTCTCTAGAAGTAATTACACAATGACATTTTTAACACTATCTTATGATATAAATATTAATTTTACAATAACAACATTAACTGGTCAACAAGAAATTATATACAACAAAGATTTTAGTCTTAATAAATGGCATTTATTACAAATTGTGAAAGAACTTTTTGATGATGGAGAAAAAATTATTATATATGTTGATATGGATCAATATACAAAATCATATTTGAGTTATTATAAAGATATGAAAAAAACAGTAGCAACTCAGCTTGGTAGTTCTACAATGAGTTTTGTGGGATTTTTATGGAGTTTGGATTTTAAAAGCCAATCTTTGGTTTTAGATTTAAATATAGGGGTTAATTGTTTTTATCCTATTGATATAAGTACTTGTCTTCCTGATTGCTCAATTGACACTTATTATAATACAACATTGAAAAAATGTGATAAATGCTTACCTCGTTGTTTAACATGTACAAGTTCATATCAATGCAATTTGTGTGATGACCCATTGTGTTGGTCTTGTTCAGATAGTAGTTCATGCGAGTTATGTAAAGTGAATTCAGGATTAATTGATAAAAAATGCTCATGTGATAGGAATTATATTTACAATGCAGACAAAGAGGAATGTGAGGAAATGGTGTGTTTTTATGGGTGTTATAAATGTACTAATACAACTGTTTATGATTGTATATCATGTGACGTCGGGTATACATTCAAAAATTCAAAGTGTTTGAAAATCCCAACAGGTTACATACTAAAAGACAAAGAATATATAGAAAGTAATGATATAGTATTTTCAGTCACACTAAATAAAATCCAAGGGTTAATAAAAGATGATGAAAATATGATCCCTATACTAACAGGGAATAGTATAGATTTTTATCCTAATTACGATAGTGAAGATCCAAGACCAGTTCCAATGAGAGGTTATTATTTTGATGGTATATCAAGTATATTAAGATTACCTGAGTTTCAAAATTTAGTCAAACCAGATTTAGTTCTTGGGACAAGATGGGGTATACAAATCTGGTATATACCAATATCATATAATGGTGTTTTAGCATACTCATCAAGTTCTATTATCGACATTTTTTCAATCTATTTTATAAATAGCTCAATAGTCACTAACATCACCCTTATTACTAAAAACCATACCAATTACTTTATAAAATACTCTAAAACCTCTCAAAATACTATAGTTTTAAATGAATGGAATTCTATATATATGTACATCAATGATTCTGATTCTTATACACTTACTCTTTATATCAATAACATTTTTGATTCTATTCATACTCTTGATAATGGGGTTTTTATAAACAGCCTTCCTTCAACTTTTATAACAATCGGTGGACAACCTCAAGTTTCATATTTCAAAGGGTTTATTTATAGAATAAACTTTTATGCTAAACCTCAAAGTTTTTTTTCTAGATTTTTAGTTTCTTCATGTTCTGTGCCAATTGATGGACAATGTTTACCAACTTGTAATATTGGAACTTATTGGATTGGTCCAGGGTATAATGATTGTGGTAAATGTAATGATTATTGCCCTGATATATGTTTTAATGATAAAAAATGTAATCTTTGTTATGATCCTTTATGTGAAATATGTGCAGATTATGAAGATGGATCATGTAGTAAATGTATTGAATATGCTAGTGGAATTAATAATTGTACTTGTCAATCTCCTTATTATTTTGATCAAGAAAGGAGTATTTGTTATTATTGTTTAGTAAATCAATTTTATGATGGAAATCAATGTGTTGATTGTCCTAGTATATGTTTAGCTTGCACTAATCAAACTTATTGTATTGCTTGTAGTGATAATGCTTCGTTAAAAAATGGGGAATGCAAATGCAAACTAGGGTTTTATGATAATGGGAAATTATGTGATGCGTCGATTTTCTATGCAAATTTTACGATCACTGGGTTTAATACAGGGTTTTTAGAGTTTAATGAACCACCTAATAGAGTATTTACAAGTTCTGATATTGCTGTTGAAACTTGTACGGTGTTTTCATATACAATTGAAAAGTTTACTGAGAAAAAATATTATGTTAATTTATCATTCAATAAAAAAGTCCCTAATGAATGTTATATCAAGATAATATTTGTAAATCCTTTGAATATGATATCTGTTAAAAATGGGATTATGATAAATACTACTTTTGAGGATGTGCTATTACCTAGTGTTAAAACTTCATATGAGGTATATATGGCTCAAAAAGCTTCTTCGGAGAAAATGAGTATATCTATTACTAGTGGCTCTACAGCTACAACAATCTCAATGTCATTTCTTAACAACAATCCCGCATGCTTATGGAGTTTTATAAGCGCAATCCAAATGCTTTGTTTTATCGACCTTATCGACTATGACTTACCAGCAAATTTCGCAGGCTATCTTAAAGGTCTTAAAAAATACAACCAATTCCCCAACTTTTTCTCAGAAGCTATCTCTGAATCAGCAGGAGTTAAACCATTTGACAGGGCATACAATTTCGGTTATAAAACCAATCTTCTTCTTCTAAATGTCGGTAATTACATCTCAGCAATATTATCAATGATTGGAATTCTATTATTAACCCTTATATTATTACAATTAAAAAATTTCAAGCCATTTAGTTATAAATTTATTCAAAATGCTCTAATGAAAATCCTTAAAAGTTATAAATACGCATCAATTGTAAGATTCTGGATAACATGTTATTTAGAAGTATTCGCAGCTTCTTTAATAGCTTTGGTTACCCCTTTTGAATATACAGCAACAATGATTATAAATATTGTTTTTTCAATACTTATTATAGTAATTTATATATAGATAGCAGTGATTATGACACCAATATTGTTTTTTTATTTTACATATAAGAAAAGAATGCATATTCTTCATGAAGTTAGAGATGAAAATGCTAATTGGGGAACTTTGTTTTATGAATTCAATAATGATAAAGGATTAGCTAGTTCTCAGTATTACTTTTATTATTTTATAAGAAGGATTTCTTATATGCTGATTCAATTTTTTTTAAGAAGTTTACCACTTTTTCAAATGTCTATGAATATGACTTTATCTTTAGCTGTAATATTTATACAGATGATTGTTTATATATTAGCTTTTAGACCTTTTTCAGAAATGATATTGAATATTGCTAATGCTATAAGTGAAGCTTCGATATTATTTATTTTTATTATGATGACGATATCGATGATGGAAATTCAAGATGATGATTTGATGAGAATTGATTATTCACTTGTGTCTTTGATTAATATTATTATGTTTACTCAGATGACTGCTTCGATTTTAGTATTTTCGAAAAACCTGTTTGCTATGATTAAGAAAAGACGTGAGATTAGGGTTGTCCCGATGCAGAAAACATATGATAGTCCTACTATAACTTTTGAAACTAAGTCTCATTAATAGATAGTTTAGATAAATTTAAGGATTTTTTTTTAGATGGGTATGAATGAGGTTTAGGCTTTTTTGATAATATGCTATTATTATTTAATTTATAGAAACCTTTTATAATAAAGTTTAAAACTTACATTCAAAAGATAAATAATCTACATTTTTTTAGTATCTTTTATCATTGTAGATCATTTTTTAATTTTATAACCCTTACAACAATCATTTTTCTAATCTCTTTTGAAAATTATTTTATTCACTTATTAAATTCATTTTCTAAATCATAACATAATTCACTAGCAACCTAAATCCACAGACTAATTTTATCTTATTTTGAAAATAATAATTCAAATGATTGAATAATTTTTTAATTCCTAAAAAGCCAAAGTTATTAAAGCTTTCTTAATAAAAAAGTTTACCTTCTTGTATAAAATTATCTTATCCTCTTATCTTATTTTTGCATATTTTTATAAAATGATATAATTACTTAACTTGATATATCCCTTGTAAGAACATTTTAAATGTGTAAATTCATCAAAAGTTAGTCCTCAAATTTTCTTTCATCGATAAGGGCACTTTTTTAGTTTTTCCAATTAAAATACCAGTTTATCAATACCATAAAGTTAACCTTTAACAAGAATTACCATATTCTAAAGCAAAAAGCCCACACAATGACAATAATAATAAAATTGGACCTATTAGATTATTTGCATACTCATCTGTTATAAAGCATAGAAAAATGAAGCAGGTGAAATCATAGTCAAAACTGGAAATTGAGAAATTCTTAAGTTAGTTGATATTAGAATCAAGGCTAAATAAGTTTAAATTGAAACTAAGTTTAGATTTTCAGATTTGAACACTTTAAGGAAATATTTGTAGTTATGCTGATTACTTTACATGAAATATTTTATAAGTTGAACTTCTAAGTTTTATTTTAAGACTTACTGCACTTTAGGTGCTTCTAGAAAATAGGTTGGATAAGCTAATAAAATCTACTGCAAAAACATCAACTTAGTTTTCTTGAAGGTTGGCTAATGACTTAATATTTGGATTATCTGCTTATCAGTAATAAAATCAAGATCAACAGACCAAAATGACGATTAAATTATATGAAAATAGCTTTATCGAAATATAAAAAATTCCCAAGTTCGCAGTAAAAAATGTTAGTCTTATAGTTAGAGTCACAGGTATAACACCTTATTTCCAGTAGGTTTATACTGAATACATGATTAAAAATAATTTACCAGGACCTAAAAATATCATATTGTGTTATTATATACCCTAAAATAAATTATTTAGTATAAAAGCATTTACAGAACCTGCAAAATCTTTTAAGTTTTAATTTAGATTTTTTTATTACATATCTGAAAGTACGTATTTATTCATATTTTAATCATAACTATCTATATTTATCACAACACCAATAAAATAATCATACTTTCCATTACCTTCTTAAAACCCCAACTATCTATTCCTATCACTACAATCTTATACATTTGCCAATTACTCTACTTATTTTTGATACCAATCGACTTCCTATGTTGCTTATCATATTTCAAAACTTTAATACGTTTCTTGGTATTTTGAAGTAAAGGTAGTTTCCCAGCAGAATTGAAAATACTTCCAGCATAAGGTGATAAGACTCTTTCTTTTATAAATTCTTCTGCATTACTATCTTTACCTTTAGCTCTTTTTGTACTAGAACCTTCAAGATGTTTCCCTAAAGCTAAACTTTTTGGGCTTGCAAGTTCTGACTTGTTTACCATGATTTTCTTTATAGATTTTTTTTTGAGGATTTTTTTTTCACTAGGCCTTTCTTCTATTGACTTTAAAACATTCCTTGGGATCTTGCGAATTGGACCTTTTGGGGTAAGACTTGATGCTAAGTGAGGACTGGTTCCTGAAGACTTTTCTCTGGGAGATTTGACCAAACTGTATCCAGGAGCATTTGGGTCATCAAGTTTTGGTTTTGATCCGTCGCTTAGTTTTTTACGTACGGATTGAGGTCGTTTTATTATCACAAAACCACTTTTTCCTTTACTTGTTGCGTAAGTGTTTAAAAAATCGTATATGTTGTCGAGATCTAAGGTTTCATCATATGCTGATTTGCGAAGGTTGTTTGTGATATCATCTATTGTCAACTCAGTCTGTATATATATTACAACTCCGAATTCTCTTATGCTTTTGTTTCTTGCCATTTTGTGTTTTATTGTTTTATGATTTTCATATGATAGGGTATAATACAATAAGAAGATTTAATCTATTATTTTTTTTAAAGAAAATAGAGAATTAAGGATATTTAAAAGAAGGTTTTTAGTTTTGAAACTGAACAAGATGTAGAATAAAATTTTTAGAAATTTAAATTTATGTTTGAAAAAGTTATGAGTTATAAGATGATAGAGTAGATTATATAAGATTATGAAGTTTTAAGATTTATTTTTTATTGAAAAGATTATAAAAATGAAAGGAGAGTCTGCTAAAGTTGAGATTATACCGAATAAATTGTATTGGATTAGTGATAGAAATCCCCCTCTCAAGAAAGGATGCCACTATTTTTCAGTTGATTCAGTAAATGATAATTAGCGTTTATCGTATACACCTTTCGCTTCTGATTTCGGTCCTCTCATACTCAGCCACATCACAAAATTTTGCACAGAACTGACATCTCTCATGCAAAACCCAAAGCTCCAAAACCATAAAATCTATTATTACACCTCACTAAATCCTTCAAAAAAAGTAAATTCCACTTTCTTAATGGGTTCCTACATGATATTAATCCTAAATAAAGCCTCAACCGAAATCATCGACCTATTTTCCCAAGTAACATCTTTTCCTAGTTACTGCGATGCAAGTCAACAAAAAAGTGATTTTGAACTCCCTTTCTTCGAGTGTCTAAAAGATTTAGAAAAAGCCATAAAACTAAACTGGTATAATCTTGGAATATTTGATTTACGATCATATGAAACAGGAAGTATAATCGAAAAGGTGGTTATAATTGGATAATCCTGGTAAAATCTTAGCTTTTATATCCCCATCCCACAATTTCAAAGGTAGAGACGGGATTAAACCTCCAACCCCAGAGCAATACATCCCAATATTCCAACATTTATCAGTTTCAACAATAGTCAGATTAAATAAACCAACATATGAATCTGATAGATTTACAAGACATGGTTTAAAATTTCATGATATGTATTTTATAGATGATTCAGTTCCTAGTGATAAAATTGTTAGAGAGTTTATAAAAGTAGTTGAAGAAGATGGAGCAATAACAGTATTTTTTTTTTTTTATATAAAAAGATTTGTGTTTTATATATATAAAAATTATATTAAAGTACATTGTAAAGCTGGATTAGGTAGGACTGCTACATTAATTTGATGTTATGTTATGAAACATTATGGATTTACAGCACTTGAATTTATTGGATGGGCTAGAATTTGTAGACCTGATTCAGTACTTGGACCACAACAACAGTTTTTAATTGATATGCAGGAAGTGTGTTGGAAGTGGGGAAGATTTTAGAAATGGGATTACTGAAATGGAAGAATTTAAGACAACTGCCACAACATAAACATTTGTCTAAAGCTGATAAGTTTAAAGTGAAATATGGGGATTATAAACAAGCGGAAAAATTGTGTGCGGCTGAAGGGGATAATAGAAGGGATAATGTTAAAGTATACTCAATGGGTAATGCTAAAGGGAAAGTTGTAAAAAAAATGCTTTTAGTAAAAATAAGTAAAAATAGAATGATAGATAAAAATATTAAAAACCTTATCATTTATCTAAATCCCAGAAACTTTAAAAAAAGTTTACTAATTAATAAAATCAAATTTTTTATAGCACTTTTCACATAGTTTTTTTCTTAAATCCACAATATTAACTTGAGAAGGTTTAAGACTTTGTTGCACTTGTAACTCTGCCTGTAAAATTCTATTCCTTTCTCTGATTTCTGAAAGTTGAAATCCCACTTTTTCCATCTCATCTTGGACAATCATATATTTTTTATTCATTTCCTCTTGGGCAATCTCTGTTTCTTCTAGTACTTTTTTAGAGTTTTCCATATTCATATCATTTTTTTCAGATCTTTCTTTCTCATTAGCAATCCTTGCATTTAATAAAAGTTTTTTGCTTTCATGATAATCTAAACATCTTTCATATTCTCCTTCTAGTCTGAATATCTCAGTGACTTTCTGACAGTTTTCTCTGTCTAGTTTGTTGTTTATTTCTATACACTGGGCAAGCTCCTGAGTCAAAATTTGTAATTCCTTTTCAATTTCCTTGCGGACTTCTATTTTCGCTTCTTTTCTATCACAAAAATCACACACTTTATCATTGCCACGAATTTTACTAAAATGCTCATTACAGACATAGTTGCTACAGAGTTTGCAAAGGTTTTTTTTTCTTAATAAAAAGCTCTTGTCACAGATATAACACTTTTTGCCAAAGTTCACAAAGATACTAAAACTCTCATTTGAAGTTTCTAAGGAAGACTGAGTTTCAGTATTAGCATGATTATGCGAAATAATACTATGTGGCTCAGGATTACTTAACGAGGAGTTCGAAGACCCTTTTCCTATACTATTTGAAGCTGAGCTAGAAATCATTATAACTATTAACCTCAATTTAAAATATTTTTTTCAAACCATATTATTTTATCAGTCTATTTCCTATAACAACCTCCATCTTCCAAGTAATTATAATCATTTCCTTAACTATTTCCTTATTTCCTTCAATTTTATTCAAAATCCTTGATATTATTCTAACAATTTCTCAAAGCTCAGGCTAACTCTCAACACAAATTCAAACCTCTTATCTTAAAATACCCAAAAAAATCCTATTATATAAATAATAAAATATCATGAATGCACAAGTATTAGATAGCACTCAATACAGATACATAGAACTTCAAGGTGTTAGGGCAAATGATAGCTCTATATATCCAAGTAATGAAATTATAACATCAAAATATACCAAATACAACTTTCTTCCAAAAGCACTTTTACATCAATTTTTAAACCCTTCTAAGCTGTGGTTTTTATTCATTACACTTATAGAATTATTCAAACTTTCAGAAATCACATATCGATATGGAACTCTTATACCTTTAATTCTCCTTTTAGTTTTACATCTTATTCGTGAAGGACTTAATGATTATTATAGACATAAATTAGATGAAAAAATCAACTATAAAAAATATTTAGTTTGGAATGGAACTGAGTTTATAAGCTTTTATTGTAAAGATTTATGTGTTGGGGATTTGATTTTACTTATGAATAATGATGAGGTTCCAGCTGATACGGTATTACTTAGTGTTGGGAATGAGGAACATACATGTTATGTTGATGCTTCAGAAATTATTGGAGAAAATGGATTGAAGATTAAAATACCAGCAAAAGATACACAGGTTATAATTGATACTGTAGATTTAGAACATGCTTCAACATTACTAAATATGCTAAACGATGATTTGTTTGTTGCTTTACCTGCAAAAGCTTTTAAGATGTTTCAAGGGAAAATGAAACTTTCAGTATCCCCAAAATCTACTGAGCTCTCAATGAAAAATCTTATCCTTCGAGGTATGAAAATTGTAAACACCCCATGGCTTATAGGTATAGTAGTATACACAGGAGTTGAAACAAAAGTATGGATTAACAACCTAACAAAACCGAAAAAAATCCCCCAACTAACAAAAATTACCGACCAGTGGATTCTCTGGTCAGGACTTATCTTACTTATAATCAGTGCTTTAAATACTATAATCTACAGTTTCAATAAACTAGACTCTTACAAATGGTATGATATTTTTCTAGGCAACCTTATAATGTTAAATCATATGATCCCGATTTCTTTATCTTTATCACTTGAATCAGTTAGAATTTTCCTTAATTATTTAATACATAGAAGAGACCCAAATATTAGATTAAATGATTCAGAACTTTGTTCAAATCTTGGAATGGTAGAGTATATTGTCACTGATAAAACTGGGACTTTAACTGAAAATTCACTTAAAGTTGCTGTGATTGTTGTAGATAATAAACTATATGTGGATAATTATGATTCACTTAGTTCAGAAGATAGTCAGAGATTTGACCAGGATTCAAGGCTTAATAGCTATGAAAAAATGTTTCCTAATTATTCAGGACCGATTTTTAGCTTTAAACAGTTACAAGAAAGTTTGTTAAATGAAGGGAATCATTGTATTGTATTGCATTATTTTTATTGTATTGCTTTGTGCAATTTAGCCGTTCCTGAAGATGGAGAGTTCCTAGCAATATCTATTGACGACAAAGTTCTAGCACAGGCCGCAGCAGATTTTGGCTTTAGGGCGATAATTCGAGATGAGGATACCTGTGTATTAAATGTTTTTGGTGAGGAGGTGGTTTTTTATGTCCTCGGCACACAAGCATTTGCCTCAGATCGTAAACGTTCCCGTATTGTAGTAAAACAAAAAGGATCTAATGAAGTGTATATGTATCTAAAAGGTTCTAAACGTTCAATGGAAAACATAATATTAGACTTTGAAGATTTAGAAGATCTAGATAGTTCTATATCAGAATATCGCTCTTTATATCTAGGTTATCGTCGTTTGAATAAAAAAGAAATCGAAGACTTTTTATTTGAATACTCAAACGCAAAACTTTCTTTAGTAAATAAAGAAGGCCGAGTTGAGTCAGTATTTGAAGTCTTTGAAAAAAACAGTGATTTTCTAGGGATTATCGGTATTGAAGACTTTATAACTGATGCAAGTAAAACCGCAATAAAAACTTTAAAACATGCTGGGATAAAATTCTGGCTTTTAAGTGGAGATTCTGAACAATCAACCATAACCTCTGCTTTATCTTCAGGGATCATCCAAAGCTCACATAAAATCCTCCGTTTAGTCAACGCAACTTCTGACTTGGAATGTTTGAATTATTTAGAAACTTATATGAAAAGCCATGTTTTCCCACAGTTTAACACAGATAAAGAACTTGAAGAACAAGTTAAAGGGCATATGAGGGAAATAAAAAGTGAACTGGATTTGAATGCTTTACCTAAAGAAGATATTTTTAAAAGAAACAATCAAAGAAGATCGACTATGACCCACAAGATTGAAAAACGTAAAAATACCATCCATCCTTTGATATCAAAACTTAGTTTGTATAAGCATTTAACTAGTTTGCAAGGGGAATACGACCCGAAGTATTTGAATTTTGTATTGAGTATCGATTCACAGACTTTTGAGTTTTGTATGGAGACACAGATTCATTTGAAATATTTTATTTTTTTACTTTTCACAGCAAAAGCTGTATGTTTTCATGGACTACTTCCTGATCAGAAAACTACAGTTGTTAGGTTGTTAAAGCATAATTTGAGATTTAGGCCATTGGTTATGTCAATTGGGGATAGCATAAGTGATATTGGTATGAATCAAGAATCGCATATAAGTGTTGGTATTGAAGGAACATCTGCTGCTCGGAACTCTGATGTTACAGTAAAATATTTTAGCGATATAAAGAATTTGCTGTTAATTCATGGACATAAACAATATATACAAATATCGAAAATGGTAATTTTATCTTTTTATGCTATGGCTTTACTTGAGTTCCAAATTGTGTTTTTTAATATCGTCAGTGGGTTTACTGCTTCAGTGATTTTCTATAACAAAAGACTTGTTTCATATAAACTTATAGCTAGCATAATTCCTATATCTGGTTTATGCCTTCTTGATAAAGACTCATCATCAACAGAAATTACCCCTCAAGCCTATAAAGCTGGGATTTTTAACACTTTACTTACAGTTAAAAATCTTGCACTTTATATAATAACTGCACTTATTCAAAGCATTTTTACATTTGTTGCTATGATCGGAATTTCAGAAAGCTGTAGCAATCATGGCCAAAATATAAATTTAGCTATTTTAGACCTTTCTTTATTTATTGTTTTATATAATACTTTGGTTTTGAGTATATTCATTGAAACTTATTCGATAAATATTAAGACTATTGCTGTGTATTTAATATCAATTTTCCTTGGTTTTGTGATAAATTTCTCACTTGGATTTACTGATAAAGAGATTAATGGGGTATTTGATATGTTTAGTGAGTATAATTTATTAGGAGTTTATATAGTCACAACTTTAGTAATAAACACAATCATAGCTTATCTTTTTAAGGCAATGAGATTCCAGTTCTATCCCAGCATCCTAGAAAAAGTCCGTTCTGAATCACCCAACTCCAGCCTTCAAAACCAAACCCGTCTATGCCAATACAAAAAAACAATCTTCAACATCTTTCGAGAATCTGTAGATTTTAACAAGAAAAAAGATTACGACGCATCTCGCCTCAAAACAAAAACCCTCAAATTTTCGTCGAAATTCCTCGAAAAAAATTACCAATTCGATAAAATTACAGAAAGCATGAAACATATTCGTATCATCCTTTTATCATTTAGTATATCAATAGCAATTTATTCTATATATGAAATCACTCAACAATATTATAATACAACAATAGTCATATATTTATCAATAGGAAGTGGTTTACTTATTTTAGTATCATTTATGTCATATATGAAAAGTTTTCTTGATTTCGTTTGGGGTTATATAATAATAAACTTCATATCAATCCAAGTGTTTTTTTTTATAATGCCAATAGTTTTTAGAAAATACTCTTTATCTATGCTAGCTTTTCTCCCTGGGCTTATATATTTAGGTTTCAGTAACTATTGGCTTTCAATGACAATATTAATTTTTTTATCAACAATAATCGCAATGTTTAACGCAATTCTAACTTTTATCCAAAAATATGAATCTACATCTGATGTGATTTTCGCTAGTGTTTCTTATGCAATTTTATATATAACTTTATGTGCAATATCTTCTATTATAGGGTATAATATCGATAAAAATAAACGTTTAGAGTTTTTACTAGTCCAAAAAGTCCAAGTAGAGATCCAAAAAACAAAAAGTGTCCTAAACTATCTTTTGCCATCTTTTGTTAGAAAACGTGTTAAAGAAGGTGTGAGGTTTATATCTGAAAACCAAGGGATAGTATCGATAATATTTTGCGATATAGAAAATTTCGAGACTATATTAAAAGATTATACTTCACATGAACTGACAATATTACTTGATGACCTTTTTGGCCGTATCGATCATATTTGTATGTTTTCTGGGTGTACAAAAATTGAAACTGTAGGGAAAACTTATATGGCATGTGCTGGGCTTAAAGAATCTGAGCAAGAGCTTGATAATTATTACACTTCAGTATCTCATGCAAGAAGGTGTATAGAAATGGCTATTGCAATAATCAGAGGCTCTGAATCTTTGTTTCTGAAAAACGGGGAAAATTTAAGGTTTAAAATCGGTATTAATAGTGGACCAGTTACAGCAGGAGTTGTTGGGTATCATAAGCCACAATTTTCTCTTGTTGGCGACACAGTAAATACAGCAAGTCGTATGGCATCTTTATGCCCATCAGCTAATACAATACAAATATCATCAGAAACATATGAACTTATCGGTAATACAGTTGGGCTTATATTTAATCAAAATATTGTTACGGCAAAAGGTAAAGGTATTATGAATACTTATCTTGTTTCATCTCCAGTACAATATTCTGAACCTGGATCATTGACAAGTAAACATGGGATGAGTCTTTCACAATCTATATCTGAATTATTTTCATATAAAAACTCACCATCTAGGTCGAAATCAAAAACAAGAAAGACTACTTTATATAAATTCAGTAACCAGCATGGGGATAATGAAAGAAGAAGATCTAGTTTAATAAGTTTATTAGAATCAGAAGTTACTGTAGATCGTGAGTTTTTAAGACGTGAAACTGAGATTTTAGATAACACAAAATGGTTTACTTTGTCTTGTACAGAAACTAATAAGGAAAAAGCTTTTCGACTTGAAATCAGTGATAATACTTTCCCGATTGCTTTAAGTAGTTGTCTTCTTAGACTACTTTGTAATGGAATACTTATGATAATATGTATTATTCATTTGATAATCAGAAAAGACTATACAAAAATCTATGAATTCGTCAGACTAATTATAGAAACAATAATCGTCGCATTTCTTTCTTTGAACTTGAAAAAACACTTCCGTAAATCCTGGTTCCCATTGTTGTTATCTTTAACGTATCTCCTTGGTGCAATAAGTAAAATTGGCATTGATTATAAAGAAATCGACATAATTTACCTTGATTTTGCATTGCATTTTGTTCAAGCAGCCCATTGCACCCAATTGTTTTTTAAGCATTTTATAGGTCTTGGTACTCTCTGTTATATATCATATATCGTATTTGCTTCTATAAACCAATATAGTTGTTTTCCTGAGCAAATAATTTCTATATCAATTTTTTTTGCATTAATACTATATAGTTCATATTACAGGGAAAAAAACTTAAGATATTATTCAGATATAACAAAAGCAGCATATAGAGAACTGAAAAAAACTGAAGAACTTCTAACACATATGATGCCAAAACATGTGTTTGAAACATTAAAAGAACAGAACTCAGTAACTGAAAATATAAGAAATGTGACGATATTATATGCTGATATTGTTGGATTTACACAATGGTCTTCAGAACAGACCCCAGGTAGTGTTGTTAATATGCTTTCTGAACTTTTTACTAGATTTGATCATTTGTGTGTAGATCATAAGGTTTATAAAGTTCATACAATTGGCGATTGTTATGTTGCTATAGGGTATCGAGAATCAGAAAACAGGTCAACAATTGATGAATGTTATAATATGGCTAGTTTTGCTATAAACTTAGTGAAAATTATTCAAGAAGTTAATATTGAAAACAACATTGATTTAAATATGAGAATTGGGATACATACTGGGGATATTATTGGTGGGATTACTGGGACAAATATTGTAAGATATGATATTTATGGTATAGATGTGCTTATTGCTAATAAAATGGAAAGTAATAGCAAACCGGGACATATAAAAATAAGCGAGGTTACTATGAAAATACTCAGTAAAAATTTCCCAGATGAGTTTTTGTATACCCAAGACAATGAGTCTTATGTGAATGTTGGTGGAAAAAAAATAAACACTTATTTCTTAGATATAAATCCTTTATATGCAAGGGATACAAAAATTAATGTAAGTTATTGATAATATTTACTATATATTAAAGTTTATATAAATATATATTAAAATTCTATTTTAGGACATAAAAACTAGCCTTTTACCATTTTAAACTTTAGTCCTTTTTTTTTGAGTTCTTTTTTATACTCTTTTTCTTCTAATTTCCTCTTTTTCTCTTTGCTTAGTCCTTGAATTTTTTCCTCTTCTTTTTTCTTTTGGTCGTATTTCTTTTGTAATCTCTCCTCTTCCCGTTGTTGATTCATTTCTTTAACTTTATCTTTATTCATTGTAGCCCTTTCCTTTTCTGCTGCAGTTTTAACTTTACCACTTAAGGCTAATTTACTAGTTAAATCAGCTAAAGTTATAACCAATTGTGCTTGTGTTGCTACAAAATCTACATCTTTACCATCTTTTGGGTATACAAATGATGATACTAAGGTTATCGGATATCCTTGTATAAGATTAACCTGATCAGTAACATAAACCATTTCAATACTATTTGATAAAGACTCAATAAGCCTTATAACATTACCATTAAATAAAAATTCAGCTGCTTCAATACTTTCTGCTAATAAAGTATAGCCTGAAGGTAAACCTATATCTAAAGCTCTGGTTAAAGTTTTTATATCATTATGATTAGCTCTTAAATTCTTGACTTGATTTGTCTTGCATAACATAAAAGCTATTGGATTTGGGTTTTCTTGTTTAATTGGGATTTCATATGAAACTTTATCTTGTTCTTTTGAAAATAAGCCGAAAATTAAGGTGTTAAAAAGGTCCTGGCGTTTAGAAAGCTCAAGTGTTCCAAGGATATATCCCATATTATAACGTCCGCTTGCATAATATTTAAATACATGATTAGCTTCTTTACTATATGGGAATTACAGCATTTCTCCCTCACCTTCTTTTTCAGCTACACCAGTCTTACTGAAGTTCTCTTGGAAAAGCGGCTTTAATAAGTAAAGCCATCCTGTTGCCAGTCTTTCGTTCTTCTGCTTACCAATATACACGTTGCTGATGTATAGGCAGATTAAACATAACATTGTGATTTCCATATAGAAATTAGGCTTTTGGGGAAAAGGATCTTGAGCTGATAGGTTTTGGAGTATTGGCTCTTGAACTTCTTCTTCTTCAGGGAAATCAAGTTCTGCATCATCGTCAAAACTGAGACTTGGGTGTATAAGAAGTGAGATTAGCGATAAGGCTGGCATTATTATTTGATGAATATTGGTATGGAAGATGAAATACTTTTTTTAAATGACTGTCACTGGAATTAAGAATATTTTAAGTGTTTTAGGTTTATGCTTTATGCAATTTAATAACATATTGGTTTTATTTTTAGATATAATGTGATTAAAAGTTGTGAAGTCAAAGCAAAAGTAGATAATTTTTAAAATGTATTGAGAATATATGCTTTTATATGACAAGTTACTTAGTAATTATTTTTGTATAAAATATATATGTAAATACTATAAATATATGTTTTTTTTAATAAATTCAAGATAGTTTTCATGCAAAAATGAAAACTTTTATACATAAATGACTATAAAAAGCCCAAAATCCTTTTAAATTTAAATCTTCTAATGACTAAAATGATAATCTACTTTATAGAAAACTCGATTTTATCCCCTGTTGTATGTTTTCTAAACTCCAACGACAACACCTCAACAGCAGCTTTAACCTCATTAGCAAGTTTTCTAGCAATTTCTACATCAACATCAGAGATCCAAATAGCAATCTTAAACCTATTCTTCCTTATCGCCAATTCTACCCCACAAATATATCTTGCAAATTCTGGATAAAAATTCCCTATCAAACTAAGTTGGATTTTACTCCAAACCTCATCCGCTTTAAAAGGGTCGAAATTCAGTATCAAACTTCCTCCTCCAACATTAAGTTCATCTTCCCATTCAGGTAAAATCATGTCTTTAAACAGATAGTAATCACCACGATCATTAGTCATTTCAGAAGGAGATCTGAGATTATTATGGACACTCCAGAAAGACTCAACTGTTCCAAAAGTGTGAATCTTAGTAAGCCGGTCTTCCCATTCCTTTTTATTCTTCTCAAAGCCTTGAACTGTTCTTTGTTTTGTCACGTATAGTGTCCATGAGTTCTCTAGCTCATGCTCCATTTTATCAAGAAAATTGTTACCTTAGGATTAGATGGAAGATAATTTTATATGGGGAAAAACTGATGAGAGTTGAGGGATGAGAATGCGATGTTTTGATGAAAAAAAAAGTTAGTTTTTTTTTTTTTGGAAGAAGATGTTGTTGAAAGGTTAGTTTAGAAGGATTTTTGAGAAGTTGTGAGGAAATTATGGCTTTTGATTGAGGATAGGCTATTTTTAGGTTTATTGGTTAGGTGATGAGAGGAGTTTATATGATATTTTGGTGATGAAATTGTAGGTTTAGGGTAGGAAGATAATGTGAGGATGAAGTTTGAAGGGTTTATAGTGGTTTTTGATATGGTTTTTAATGATTAGATAAAATTTTGTGATTCTTTTTTTGAGATGCTGATTAAGATATAAAAAATGTGAAAATTATTTTTAGGCTTGAAATTTTGTTGTTTTAAGAGAATTTGTTGTGATTTTTTTTAAGATATTATGTACTTATTTGTATGGTTTTTGTTTGAAGCTTTTATAATAAAAATATGAAATTATAAACTAAAGTAGTATCACATTGACAAATTCTTCTAGTACGAAATTTTACAAATCAAAATCAAAACAAATACAAAAAACCCTTTAAACCATAATAGTTAGTATATCCCTTAAAATTTAAATACAAGTTGCTCATTCTAAATTAATTCAATGCATTATTAAAAATAAGTTTTATACAATAAAAATTTCTAAAGTTTTTTTTAGT
This sequence comes from Stentor coeruleus, assembly GCA_001970955.1. Classification (NCBI taxonomy): domain Eukaryota; phylum Ciliophora; class Heterotrichea; order Heterotrichida; family Stentoridae; genus Stentor; species Stentor coeruleus. Next base: position 11,246 of record MPUH01000261.1, on the reverse strand, counting down.
TTATTTATATCTCAAATATCTTATAGCCTTATAGCAAATTATATTTGATCATCAATTAAAAGAAATCTTTCTAATAGTAACAGAATTTTTTTCTAATAGTAGCAAAATGTTATAATATCCACATTAGCATTTTCTACTCATATTTGATAACGAAAACAAGCTTATCACACTTTTTATCAAAGCTAACCACAGGCAAACTAAAAAAGATCATTAAACTCTAACACCCACAATTCTTCAAACCTCTAACAAAAGCTTCATCCTAGCAAATCATTTTCTAAATCCTAAAAATTTCTTTACTCAACAAAATACTTTTAAAAATCTGAAAATATCTACAAAATCATATAGAGAAAGATAAAATTTCCCTAAAAAACTAAATTTTTTACAACCGATTTCATTAATTTTTTTTTCTCAAATCTTGAAGATTATAACTTATTATGCATTAGTATAAAACCAGTTCAATCAGAAGAAATCTTTGATAGAAAGCAAAATTACCCTAAACTCCCTAGATCACAAAAGATCGTAAAGACAAGATGTAAAAACCGCCAGTCTTACAAAAGAAAATCGATAACAATCATCACATTAAGTTCAGCCAACTCCTACCCAGTTTTCTATCCAAAAATAAACCTAAAAACCAGTTCCCCTAAAACCAAATTAAAAAACCTTCAAAATATCCCTAAATATTTCAAAACTCCCACCTAAACACAGTCTAAACACTTAAAACTACAAATAAAAAGCACTTTCAATAACTTTTTCCTAAACCTTAGACATAAAAAAAATTAGCCTTAAAGCATTCTAGAATACTTAATCATATTTTATAATAAAATATGGGCAGCTCTCTTGTTAAAGAAGATAATAACAATAATAAACATAGAAGAACGACTAGTATAAGTTGTAGTGAGAAGTTCAAAGAATGGGATATGCCTGATTATGATGTTTTAAGACTTTCTAGTATCCATGTTAAGCAGCCTGTATTAAAACCATTAATACACAATAAATTGTATGTGAAACGCATGAAAAGATAATCTTGAATGGGGATACACAAACNGCAGCCTGTATTAAAACCATTAATACACAATAAATTGTATGTGAAACGCATGAAAAGATAATCTTGAATGGGGATACACAAACAAAAGTTATATAAAAAGTATTTTTTAATTTTTGTAGTAGACTTTTATTCGAGAATAAATTTTTGGTTTTTTAGAATATATTGATAATGCTTAGGATATGAATAAAATGCGATTTTTATATAGAGAATAGGAAAAAGCTTGATTTTTTAGGATTGAGGTAGAGAAATTAAAGTTTTAACATTTTTGCTTGGGATGAAAGATTTTGTATTTAAATATTACTGTAGATGTGCTATGGATTTAACATTGTGAAGGGAGAAAATGATTACTTTAAAGTGATTAAAGGGTGGATATTTAATAGAAAATGTTTTATATGAAAATGATAAGTATGATTGAATACATATTTTATAATGATAACACATATTTTTTGTATAAAATTTTTAGGATTAGGCTATTGAAAACCTTATTTTTATTAAGTAAAAATTCTACTACTTTTTATTAGGACTTCAACAATTTATTTTCTTATAATATCATCGTCTTTGCTTGGAAGGAGAGTATTTAAAGGGATATTTTATTTTTATCGATACTACTTGTATATCTTTATATCTTAATAATACTTAGACAAGTTTAAGTTTATAATTCTAACATACTAAATGTAGAAGTTATGACCTAGATTTGTTGATATTTAGGTATTTTCTAAGTTTTTTAATAAGAGTAATGTTAATAAGCAACTTGGATTTTTGTTGAGCGAAACGTAGTGAAGCGAAGTTACTCATAGAATATTATGCTGTTAATATCCAGAAGTTTAAAAATAAAGAGATTCAGGATTGTTAGTTACTTACTTTGAACTATTATGGCTATGTGTATTAGGGTGTCACCTTTTAATCGCGATATTTGAAACTGCCTCATGTGAAGAAATTTTACATTCGAAGTAAGTATAGTCTGTAGCTTTTACAGCATGAAAATATTTTTATCCATTTTATTTGAAGTGAGATAGGTAGTATTGTTAGTGATAAGAGACTTATAAGATGGTTGAAGGATTTTTAATAAAAGTCCTAATATAGCTTTAAATTTATATACAAAAAATAAACAAACCTTAGAAATACTAAATTCAATTATATCATTTATCAAAGATATCACCAATTTAAAATAAACACAACTTATATATCATTTATCAAAAGTAACACTATATCATCAATCAATTTTCCCTGAACCAAAAGATAATTTGACAAATTTCAATAAAATATTCATTTATCCAGTCCTATTTTTCAACTCATCATATATGATAATCCTAATTTCTCTGTTTTTATTCACAAACTAAGTATTCCTCACTAGTTCCCAACACCTAATTCTCATAATTTTTGTTTTTATCTCGTTATCCGTACTTTCCTTATCAACCCACAAGCCGATCTTTTTTCCAGCAAGTATTCTTCTACTCCTTGCCTTTGTTTATCCATAGTTTATAAGAAACTATGGCTAATAATAAATGGTGAAGTGGTACCCTACAGAAGACGTCCAGAAAGTCAGAGTTAAACGTGCCAATAAGCCAGCCAGACTTCGAGGAGGAGTTTCACCAGGTCAAATTCTCATTTTACTAGCAGGTAAGCATCAAGGTAAAAGGGTTGCATTTCTAAAGCAACTTGAAAGTGGTCTTTTGCTAGTAACAGGTCCTTATAAACTCAATGGTGTTCCTCTAAAACGAGTCCCACAAGCTTATACTGTTCCAACTTCGACTAAAATTGATATCTCAGGAAGTGATTTCTCAAAAGTCACAGATGCATACTTCGCTAAAGAAAAAGAAAATACTAAAAAGACAGAAGAAGCTTTTTTCGCTCCTAAAAAAGAAAAGAAACCTTTTTCAGATGCTAAAAAAGCTATGCAGAAAAGTGTGGATGCGGGAATTGTTAACAAGGTAGCTGATCCAGTTGTAAAGAAGTACTTGAAAACAAAGTTCAGACTTAGGAATGGAATGTTCCCCCATACCCTTAAGTTTTAGTTAAGAATTAGATTAGTGTGATGATGGATTTTGGGTTTTGAGAAGGGATTGTGAGGAAAGAAGTGGTTTTTTAACTTTAGTTTTAGAGGAGAAAAGCTAAGGTTTTGAAATAGAAGCTTTTTGGTTACATTTTGTAGGTTTTATTTTGAATTGATATGAAAAATGTAAGATTTTAGATTTAGGGAACTTTGCTGTGAGGTTTTTTTAAAAAAAACTGTAGCCGGATGGGAAAATTTATTACTTTTGATGAGATGACTATTTAGTTATATTTTTTACGTGTAAAACTGAAATTACATAAAAAAATTATTTGTTTTTTAATTTTTTATGATCTTCTAATGGGAATTCATTGGTTTCTTCATGTCTTTCTATATGTCCATCTGGATGCTTTATTTGTGTTATTGTTCTTGTAATAGTTTTTCCGTTAGAGGTTTCTGTTATGGTTTGAGTAGTTTTGGAGGTTCCAGAGGTTGATCCGATTGTTGATGAACGTTTATAGGAACGGTAGTTTTTCCCAGTACTAGAAAGATTACTGTTTTTGGTAAAAAAAGGGTCATTGTTGAAATTACCAAAGTTGGTGAAGTTAGTGTTGAAGAAGTTGTTGAAGGAGTTTTGAGGTTTTGATTGGGATTTAGTAGGTTCGGGTTTAGGTTTTGACCGGTGGTTGAAACCAAAGTTGGGGAACAGGTCTTCGTCGTCCATGAAATCAGCAAAAGGATCTCTACCATTAAAAAACTCTCTAAAAAGTCTTTCAGCATCAGAAAAGTCAAAATGGTTAAAATTGAAATCTGCGAAAAAGTCATCATCATCATCATCTTCAAAAAAATTTTGATAAGTTTTTTTCCTATACCTGCTAGTTTTAGGTTGTGGCCTACCTTCAAATCCTTCAAAGCCATATTTATCATATGCAGTTCTTTTGTTTGCATCAGACAAAACAGAATATGCTTCACCGATTTCCTTAAACTTATCTTCAGCTTCTTGACGATTGTTAGGATTTTTATCAGGATGCCATTTAAGAGCCTGTCTTCGATATGCTTTTTTTATCTGATCTTCTGATGCTTCTTTTGGCACTCCAAGTACTTCGTAGTAGTCTTTTCGGCTCATCTTTACAACTTATAGTATAAATATAAACAGATTTTGCGGCATGAAAATGCGTTATTTCAAATACTTTTTAGGATTTAACCTTTTTATATCAGAACATAACCATATCACTTCAAACCACTATGTTTCTTATAAGATTATATACAAAAACCATCATCTTAACCTTTTCTTTATATTTATCTCAAAAGACTGTATCTTTTACACACAAAACCCTTCATATTAACAATTTCCCATACATCATCTTAAAAACCTTAATTTTTTCATTAGAAACTCTATAAAATCTTTGATTCTCATATCAAAGGTATCCACTTTTGCTTATTATCTTCAAATCATCTTAAAAACCTTAATTTTTTCATTAGAAACTCTATAAAATCTTTGATTCTCATATCAAAGGTATCCACTTTTGCTTATTATCTTCAGCATCTCTTTCTATCATTCAAAACTCATATCAAAATCATATACAAAATACTGATTTTCAATACAAGAAATCTTAATCTTCCCGATAATATAAGCATCTTTATCAATCTTTTACTAATCTCAAGCACCAAAAAAAATCTTCATATCATCACAAAAAAATCACATTCAATAAAATCGATTTCATATTAACTTTGTTTATAAAAAAACTATAAAATGTTAATAAAAATCTAATATTTTGCATCAAAGTCTTCTTAAATCTTTTAGAAATCATAAACAAGTTTTTATCAAGATTTAAAATCATAGACTCTAATTTATTTAGCTTAAGATAATATATTATGGAAGTTACGATACAAACTTTAGCATGGCTCAAAAGAACCGATATTATCAAAGGTCCCTATAAAGATAATATAGATAAAGTGTTACTAAATGAAGAAGATTCAGCTAGACTTGAACTAGGTCTTATAACCCCAATGATCAGAATGGTATATACAGGACAGATACCAGAAGATTCAGAGTTTAGAATGACAAATACAAGTTCATCAAGGCTTTATAATTGGAATATGTTAGTAAAACCATTAGAAAGCATAGGGATTGATATTAACAGTGATATAAAAGCTCTTATAGTAGCTGGGGATCGTATGCAAGTTATGGTGATTCTTGAGAATCTAACTGAACTAATAGAAAAACCGAGAAAAAAGAAAAAAGCTGTTAAGACAACAGATGGGGCACTTTTGCTTAATAATATTGATGCTAATTGTTCTTTAGAAGACTCAGAGTCTGTATTAGAATTTTTATTATTAGGGTTTTGTAAAGCTTTTAGAGTGACTCCAAAAGTAGCTGCAGGGCTTTTGACTCAGAAATGTAGTTTTTTATCACAAATTGTTGGTAAAGGTTTAAAAGGGATTTTTGAACCGGTTTTAGGATGGCTTGATCTTATGATGGGAAATATAAACATTGCTTTAAGACTTGTAGAAAATGAACAATCTGGTCTGCAGCTGATTTTTTCCTGTTTTAAAACTGGGATTTTCAGTAAAAGTCTTATGGTCAATGTGAAAACAGCTGAAACTATGGTGGCTTATCATACACAAATGAAATATTTAGAAGCTAGTTTATGGGAATGGTTTCTAGCACAAAGCGATATGATTTACGGGATTTTCAAACTTATAGAAGAAAACAAAAGCGATATGGGAATTTTTTTGACCTTGTTGTATGCGTTTTCTAAGAAGAATCTTGATGTAATTTTCAATTCTCATTTACAGGATTATTGCAAGACAACACAAAATTATATAAAATTCGTCGCTTTGTTTTTAGGAACATTTTCTCGTGCGCCATATTCCCAATTCTTTTTTAATCAGGGACTGATTGACATATGGGCCGATATCAGCTTGAGGGAATCAGAAAAAGACCCAAAAAACTTAGACAAGAAAAGTTTTTATATCAACTTTTTATGTGAATTATGGTCAGGATATTCTAATATAATTGAATTGAAAGAGGAATTAGGTACAAATATGCTGGCTGTAATAAAAAGATCAACACGAGAAGCTTCTAAGGTTTTGAAATTCATAGTCTATGGGCGACTTTTTCATTTACTTAATGTTTTTACTATACAAAAAACCTCATTTGCCCCTATTGTGTATAAAACTCTAGCTTTTTTCCTTATAGAAAACTATTCTGATGACAGGATCAGAGAGTTTTTATTAGGGAATTTTAAACTAACTTTTAGCGAAAATGAGAGTATTCCTTTGGGTATATTATTAGAACCACTTATAAAACAATGCCAACTCAGTAAAACAGCTCATTTGAACCTTTGCGATTTTGATTTTTATTATTATATCGCCCAACATCCTAGACTTGCAGTAAAAGATGCGGTAATTTTATTGGATTTATTAGGGAAAATCCTCCTTGATGACTGGTTTTTTTCCCCAACTGCTTCAGTTATTTTTTATATCCTCGTAGAAAAATTCATCGGAAGTGTCCCGGTTTTCGAGTTTGTCCTGAAATATATCGCAATAGCTTTGAAACTGACGATAAATGAGTTCCTGAAATATGAGAAAAAAACAACGAAAGTGATAAAAAAAAGCCTTTTCGGGGTGATTGAAAAAATCGTCTTGTTGAGATATCAGGACCTAAACTTAGAAATCCGATATCTTTTTGACCAGAATTCTGAAGATCTAAAAAAACAAAAAGACCTTCCTTTAGATGAACTTTATAGACTATTCGGCATAACACATCATAGGGAAGACAATAGTTTTAAAAGTGAAAAAATCCCTTTAGATGATGATAAAAGAGTAGTTTCTATATACACTGTACCTAAAGGACGGGTTATGAGTGATCTAGAAAAAGTCCGAAGACGTAGATTAGAAAGGGAACTTAGGGAAAAAGAGGAAAGTAAGAAAAAAGCTCAAAATGAAGTGTTACAGAAAAAAACATTGAAAAAACAGATTGAAAAAAGGAGAATTGAACTTGGGGTTAAAAGTAAAGCTGAAGATGGGGAGTTACCTATAGTAACAGTTTATGGGGAAAATGAAGATTTTGGACTTGTTTGGAGAATACACGATGAACTTCCTGAGGAGCAAGCGCTTATTGAAATTGTGAGGAAAAAGTTTTCAAGGGTTATAAAAGCACTTTTTAATAGGTATGCTGGGGTTGGGTATAAAAGAAGTGTTGTCCCGATTGTTACATTTGATAAAATACAGGTTACCAGGGATGGATTGTCTGAGACAGATTTTTCAAGAATGCTTAGGGAAAACAATGTAAGCAGTTTGTTTATTAGCACTGAAGAAATCAGGATGGTTTTTGCTACTATTGCTTCAAAGACTAAGAGTATTGTAATTCAGTTTGATTTGTTTACGGATTTATTATACATGACATCAATGCTTATATTTTCTAGACATCCTTATAATTATTCTAAATACCCTCCATGCAAACTTTTTGAGAATATTTTTCTACTTTTCCGGCCTTGTGACGATAGCATCATCCCACGTTATCTTTTCGATGAACCTGACCCTGGTTCTGGTGATCGGGATGTTATTAGAATCTTAAATCAAATACTTGAAAAAAACCCAGATTACCAATTGCCTGATAATTATAAAAAATATAAAGAACCTGTTTTAATGACAAATTTCACAGCATGTTCTATAATAAAATCATATAATATTGCAATTGAGATTATTGATACAATTCTTAATACAAATTTAAACTTGCATTTTTTGATGCCGATGGTTAAAGTTGAATATAAAACAAGAGCTAAAGGGATAATTAAAGGAGATGATGGGAAAAACTCTTATAGAGCTTTGACAAGGATTGAATCAAATGTAAACTTTGCCCAGTTGTCTCCTTTTATAAAACTATCGTCGTTGAATATTTTTAGTGTTAGTTCTGAGATTGTTATTGAGTGTGCTAAGGTTCTTGATGATTTGATATATTCTGTTGAGAAAAACAGTTTTGTGTTTATAAGCAAACATGCGAAACCTCCTGGGAGTATAACGAATAAAGTTCTTATTATAAAACAAAATAAAGAACTTGAGAAGAATCTTGAGTTAGAAAAAGCTGAGCATAAAAGAAAAAATCGAATGGCTATAATAGAAGAAGAGCTTAGTAGACTGCGTGGAGAAAAAGAAGTCAAAAAGTATATTGATGAGGAACAGAGGAAAAAAGATATGCTTAAAGTTAAATTTACTGAAAAAAAAATGAAGGAAATAAAGGAAAAACAGAAGTTTGAGATTGAAGAAAAGCTTCTTGAGTACCGGCTAGCTAAATTAGAACAAGAAATTCAGTATAAAGATAAGAAGAGTCCAATAAAAAATCTTAGAATGTCTGAAAGGAAAGTGCATATGAGTGTTGATTCAAAAAGACCTCGATCGATTGAGACTAGCCCATTTGGCAAAAACAGCTTAATGAAACTTAAAAACCTTTAACTAACTATAATATGTCTATAAAAAACCTCTACTTAAAACTTATTTCCTAACTACCTTTAACCAATTATAATATTTCTATAAAACCTCTACTTAAAACCTTATTTCCTAACTACCTTTATCAATATAATAACTCTTAAGTCCTATATTATATTATTAATATTCTTCATTAATCTTTAAAAATCAAACTTTCTAATATATAAAAGTAAATTCTATATGAAAGATTTTAGAACCCAAGATAAAATTATCTACAATTTTATGATCAATCATTATCACTAAATGCATTTCCATAAAATTTTATATAATAAATATTTGCAACAACAAAAAAGCTCTAACTGATTGCAATAGGTTTAACTCTTCTAATAATTTCTTGAAGGTTTTCTAATGAATTATCTTCTACAACTTCTGAATTCTCAGATTGCACCTTATACCTGATTTCACCTTTAATAATCACAGAAAAGGCTAAGCCTATAAACACCAGGCTCAAAAAACTTGCTGAAAGTGTGAATCTGAATCCCCATGTTAAAGCATCAATTTCATCAGTAAAAAGGTCCATAATCACTGCCGACATTAAAGGGGATAAAAAAAATCCTCCAAAATTAAAAATTAGCTGAGAAATAGACGAACTTGAACTTTGAAATTCCTTATGAACCGAGTTGACAATAATCCCAGTAGCTGCAGGGACTATACATCCTCCAAAAAAAAGCAGCAGCCACAACAAAAAAATTTCAACAAAAACAGTCTGAACAAAACAAGATGGTATCGCTGATATAAAAGCCATAGATCCAAAAGCAAAACATATCCTCATAGCTGTTAATATATTTTTTCCTTTATATCCACCATAATAATCAGTAACCCAACCTCCAGTAATTACTCCAAATATAGGTGCTGTTGTTGATATTATAATAAAACCAATAATTACAAAGATTTTTTTTGCATGTAAAACTTTTATACAATATTGAGTAATCCAATATTGTATCCCACTAACTACAAAAAACATACAGCAAAGAGAAAGGGTTAGGAAAATAAAGATTTGGTTTTTATAAAGCATTTTCATTTGTTCACAGAATCCTGAAAGATGAGTTAAGCTTATTGTGTCGATACGGACTTCTTTTCCTCTTTGGGACTTTTCACCACTACTTACAAGATCTTGTGGGTTTATTATGTCGATGTAGCTTTTATCTATAAATTTTAAACTGAGGATGATAGGGATTTCAAAAACAGCTTGGAGTTGGATTGCAAAACGCCAGTCTAGAAAAGGGATATTAAGGGAGTTAAATAAACTTGCGATACCGTAACCAAAAACTACCCCTAAAGGTACAGCGCATTGTAAAATCCCCATCCACCTAGTACAAATCCCACAAGGTGCAAACTCATTAGTCCAAACTGGTGCATAAATAACACTAAAAGCTTGAGTAAAACCCATACCAAACCTTGTGATGTACATAAAATACACATTATAAGAAAAAGAAAAAAGCAAACAAAAAATACTGTTAAAGATCAGCATAATAATTAATACTTTTGATGCTGAAAAACGCTGAAATACAATTGAAACTATCAAAGATGATGTGCATATACCAAAATAAACTAAACTTCCTATAGCTGCTTGTTCAGAATGACTAAGCTTTGACCCTATATCTAAATGATCTAAAGATGCAGGAATAACTCCAGTATCATAATTTAGTAAAGCATTAGCACAGACCATTATGAAAAAAACTCTGGTTCTGATTTTTGAATTAATGACTTGTCCTGAGAGATTTTCTTCAGTGTTTTGGATTTGGTTTTTTGAGTCTTCCTCATTTTCCATTTTATAGGGTTTTAATTTTTCATAGTTTTGAGTATTTTGAAAAAAAGTTAGGCTGTTGGGGTTTAAGTTTTGATAGGTTTTTAAGCGTTTTTATAGGATTTTATGAAAAAAGTGTGGGAATTTAAGGTTTTGGGAATAATTAGGATTTTTGTGGACTGGGAGGAATTATAGGGATTATACGGTTTGTGTTAAGGGTATTTATGGAGTTAATATAGAAAAATAGTTTTATTATGGATTTCTAGTTTATATATACAAATGGTATAATATAATAATCTAACATAAACTATTAGATTTACAGACATTTGAATATCTTTAAAGCATAATATATCAAATTAGACATAAATCAGTTTGTGTTAGATTTATTATATTAAATGCTTAAATTAAATAATTTTTTGCTTTGCAGGTCTATATGATATATCAGTACTTTAATAATATATTACAAGTATTCTTAGAAGACTTCTAGTGAAAGTAAAGCTTATATATAGATACTGAGCAAAAAACAAAGTATGTTCTGGAAATTATATAGAAGATCTAAGAAATTATAAAAAGACAGTCAAACTAGTGAGCATACAGAAATCTTTCATTACAAAAGGTAGATGAAAAAAATCTATACAGTTTTTTAGTATATAACTGTTATTAAAGAATGATTTATATGATTTCTTATAGTAGATGCTAAAAAGCCTATGAGTAAACACAAAAAACACTCAAGTCTCTTGAACTCACAAAAAACCTGACAAATCATATTCTGTGATATGATCTTACCCTGTTAAATAGGAAAAGAATAAAACAATGGCTACTTTTACTCTGAAAACTCCTAAGATATCCTACATCTAGACCAAATAACCCCTAAAAACTACCTATCTAAACCTTATTCATAATTTCCTCCTCCCTACAAGATTTACCGAAAAAATCCTAGGCTTTTATAGAAACATTAAAGCCTTAAGATTCTG